>BPLR01013789.1:0-137838 GCA_021605095.1 Caerostris extrusa | reverse complement strand
GCGTATTGCTTCATAACAAGACATCACAAATTTTTAACTCGAAGTAACTCACGCCAAAAATTTCCTTCCAAAGAACATTTGAAATTTTCTGAATTATATGTAGCTAATATAAGTAATTTATTTTTGTTACCTTAATAACATTAATGTTTTTGACTTGATCTAACTTTAATAATAATATTTTTTAAATACATGGATGACAACAATATTTACATTAGGTATTAATTTGCAAATGACTAATGAGTTTATAATCATGGCAAAATTCTAATTATATAAACTCAATGCTAGTTAAAAATAAAAAAATATATTAAGAAGAGATTTTCTTTTAATGTGAAAGAGAGACACTCAAATTTTTTGTATGAAAAAAAGTTTCTAAATCGAAAATTACTATGAAGCGGATAGTTCTTTATGGTGTGTAAATCGTATACACAAACTTCGTGGAGAGTTATTTAGGCTTAATGTGTTCTTATTTGAATTTTTTCAACGTGTGAAAAGTTTTAGATATAATAAGTACTACTATATTATTTAGAATAAACCGTACTTTATACAAGCAAACTACTAGGAAATTTAATTATTTCTACTTTTATTTTCTTGAACTATAACTGATAACCATGATGCACGCGAAAACTTTTTGAGACACAGTATTTTATTCTAGAACGACAGAATAAAACCATGAAAATAAATAAATCTTTTAAGCATAACACAATTTGAATCCTCTGCAATAGCAGAATATTTTAAATAATCAGAAAATATTAAAGAATGTATAAGTATAAAACAGCACGTCCACATAAAATACACCATTTTTACCGAAAGCAAATCTCTTTAAAAGCATGTACGCGAATCTCGCTCACTTTTGTACATAAAAATTTCATTCGCTGACACCACATATGCCAAAAAGCAAAACTGATTTTTGTAAACCATTTTCTTTTAAAGAATTTTAATTTTATTTTGTAGCTCACTTTCTGTCAGCAAAGTTCAGTATAGCGTTAAAGCCAGACTGTGATATTTGTATACAGCTGCTTGAACTAGTAAAGCGCATATATATGTAATAAAATTGGAAATATTTGCGATGTAGCATATACTCTGATAAAAATTTGAGAATATCTGCTAGGAAAATAAATTCTATAAAACTCCACGAAATTAATTTATTGCACATTTAATACCTTTTGTGCCTCTTTTTACAAATATCGAGAATAGTATACTGCGTGAAAGCAGACAGTTATTAAACTAATGGCAACATTTTCCATTTTAATAGTACAGTTTTAAATTAAAATTGTTATACTTTAATTTAAAACTAAAATTATTACCTTTAATAAAAAATTTAAATTATTAATTTAATAAAAAAAAATTATGATTTTTGATTATGCACCAAATAAAAAAAAGTAATGGATTTACTAAAAAAATGCCCAAGCACTTAGTGTTAGAGTTTCCAAAGTTTCCAACGTAGAATAGCCGCCGCTCGGATTTAGCATCAAAAAATTCCCTTTTACACCAAAGTGCGCCAAGGAAAGGGTTGCTGCAATTGTAAGTGACGTGAGTTGCAAACAATGCAAAAATTCGTTTATCGATTTGGCGACTACTCAGTTGGCGCTACAAAATATCCAAATCCCAAAGGCCCCATGATGAATTGGCTAAGAAGTTTTAAGAAATACAGAAAGCATTCAAATATCTTACTTTACAGATTTTAATTGTATTTGGTTCAATTAATTTTAATTATAGTTGCTTCTTTTAGTTGGTTTGTGATTTTGGGGTTATAAAGACTTCCACAAACAAAAATGGTTGAGAAAGTTTTAGAATGGCAAAAACCTACAAATAAGTTACACTGATGACGTACATTATATGTGTGTAGGTATGTAATGTTTAGCGTTACTTAATTATATATTACTTTCATGGAAATTAAAATAGAATTCAATTATGTAATCTTCTTTATACCACACCACAAAGTCAATTTCCTCAAATGGGCCTCAACCTAAATGCTGAAGCTTATATTGTTTCCAATTTTTTTAATCTATAAAATATATATATATGTAATTTTAAATGTAAGTACTTATAAATAAATTTTCATTAGCTTGACAATCGTTTTCCGCAGATGAAATGCCAATAGACGTACCACATCAGAGTCAAAAGGGAAGAAAAACCTCACAGGTAAAATTAAAAATAAAATAAGATATCAGAAAACTGGCTACATTAATGTACAACTAGCATTATGTATTTCAGAAGAACACTTTATAACTCTATTTCCTTACAATTAAACTGTTTCTCCAAATAATATGATCTATAAAATATCTTATAAGATTCGATTAACCAACTATCCATACATTATTTGTAATTTAAAATCTGTCGATCATGATCTAAAAAAAAAAAAAAAATAGAACGTGGCTCTAAGATATCATCTCTATATCTCACAAAGTAGTCACAGAGCCTTGGCTAGACATGGAGATCTGTGCGTCCATCCAATGGAGATTTCGGGCCTATGGCATTAACTCCCCCTTCATATGTTTTGTTTTGTCGCTCTACGGTCATCTCTGCATCACGATGGCTCGAACAAACCGGAACTCACAGTTCAACCCAGATTCCGAACCACCCACAAACATCCACGCCACCGCCAGTATTTGAACTCCGAAGCCCGTATTAACGGCAAGAGCTCTAGCCAATTGGCCATCCACTCATAGGAATCTCTTATTGAGATTGGATTCATGATCTTTGTTAGGTTTGTCGTGCTCTACGGTCATCTTGTGCACAAGTTAGGCTAAACAGACCGGACCTACAGTTTAAAGTGGAATCTGAACCACTACAAACATCTATGGCACTACCGACCTCGAACCCGAAAAAATGTGTTGTACCGAGAGCTGTTATCTTTGTTAGAGATAATGAATCTAGTTATCTCCAGATGAATGTAAATTAGAAATCTATGGTTAGTTACGAGACAAATTAGTAAATAGAATGGTTGCCCACTTATTTTGTTTGATGTAGAATGCTAAATGGGTCCTGAAAGCGTAAATAGAGTTTTTCTCGTAAGCAGATCTCTCATGCAATCTTTAAAACAGTAATCCCATAAACTTGAGTTCTTATGACAGCGTGAAGATCACGAGAGAAAGCCATATAAGCCATTAAGGGTCACTGTAATGGTTAACTAATACTGAGGGTTGTTACGGCTCTCTGTAATAGATAACCGTCGATCTTCACTTTGCTGTCGTGGAACTTGGATAACCTTGGCTTTTTTCCGAATTCAATATACTCACTGGTAAAATTTTTCGTTTTTAAGCCTTTTCCAAGTATTTCTGATTAAAAAAATGTAAATAAAAAACTTGATGTGTTTATCTCATCGAAGCTTGAAAAAAAAAAAAGAAAAGGGGTACTTTTTTATTATTATTTAAACATATAAAATTCAAATACTATTAATTATACAAAATATTATTGTTATAATTACTTATTAGTTCAAATATAAAAATAAAAAAATCTAAATCTAAATTATGTTAAGACTTACAATTTCAATAATTTATGTACAATACTAAAAAAAAATTTACAGCCAAAAATTTCACAGAAGAATTAATGTATTATGCATATTTCATAATCGTAAATATTATACAAATTCAAAAATTAAATAAAATAGCACTTTTATAAGTGTATAAATATTATAATATAACTTTTGAAAATGAGTGTTCTCAATTCACTTATAACATATTTATTATTGAATAACATCAGAAACTAACAATGCAAGACATAATGTACAATAATCGTGTTCGAATGCATGCGAAACAATGTTTGAACTTGTTATGTGTTCTGAATTTGCACATTGCGACAGAACCGATTTTATATTGAAATCACTAAAATGGAGTTGAGAAATATGCAACCAGCAATTTTGGAATTACAAATTCTGTGAGGCTTGTCTTGTAGAATCACTACACTATGTATAGTCATCTAATATACTAATGAGACCTTTTAAGTTTAAATATTTTATGTCTGTAAAATATTGATAGATTTGAAGAAATTTAATATATGCATCATTGAAGATTAATTAAAAATTATTTTCTTTCAGATGGTTGTTTATCTCATAAAACAGAGGTAGCTATGCTAGCCTTAGTGGTGAACCTACGATTTGAAGCTGAAAAAAGAGTACTTCTTAAAAAATAGTTGACTTCACTTTAATAATATGTACATTTATTAATTTTGAAAGCAGATTTATATATTTATAAAAATAATTAATATTATTCAATAAATGAATGTTCATAATCAATTCATCAAAATATATTCTTTTTACATTTAAAAGTAAAAGATTTGAGAACATTCTTATTTTCTTATAAATATTCTTATTAATAAAGTGATTTCTGTATGTGTATGCTAGTTTTTGTCTTATAACTTAAAAACTATATCATCGAAAGATGCATTTTTTTTTTTTTCTTTTGAAACTTATAGTTTTATTTAGTAGAAAACCATTTCAAAGAAAAATATTTTAATTTGCTTTAAATAGATAGAATATACTTTTAAAAAAAAAGATTGTATTAAAAAAAAAAGAATAATGAAATATTAAAGTTTGTGTTTTTATTCATAAATATACTTATGTTTGTTTTGTTATGCATAATATTTTAACATATAAAATTGGCTTACTTTTTTAATATTTTCAAATTAGGTTAATGATAAAACTCAACATTACTCCATAATTTTTTTTCTAAAGATCCATGAATACTGCTTCCAAAGATTTAATACAATGGAATTTCCATATAATTTTATATCAATATTTAGATTATTACCAGGTATGAAAATAATTCTAGTTTCCTAACTTTCTAAGAATTTTTTTTCCTCTGTAACATTTTGAGTAAAACATAATACAATATTCCCATTAATATGTCAATGTTGAAGTATATTAGTAAAATATGATATCAAATTGTAATAAACTCATAGCTAAAACTCATTGATAAGTTGTAAGAAACAATTTAAAAAGTAAGAAATTTTTAAAAATATTTTATTAAATGAATCTTGCCTTTAAAGAGAGTGGACAATTTTTACACAATTATATTTTCTCTATAATACAATGTCGCTTTAATTTTTATGCTGGGGTCATTTTCTATGTAACTCCTAAATGAAATGCATTTCTAAGAGAAAGGACTTTAAAGTCAAGTTTAAATAATTATTTTAACAGATATAACAAATATCTATAATATTATATATTCTTATTTCAAGAAATCTATCTGAAAATTTAATATCATCTAATATTAAATATAAAGTGTTTTTCCAATATTTAAAATCTAAATAAAAAAAAAAATGAATTATACTTACTTCACTTGGCTTTGGAATAACAAAAACATATTCTACAAATGAAAGGAAAATAAAACAAATATTAATTAAAATCAACAAACTTGTTTTTTATTTAATTATATTTTAAATGGTATACTTATAAGGATATATATATATATATTAAAATTTATGCTTCATTAACAAAGTAATTATAATAATTATGTAAACTCATTTAGTAAGGGCTCTGTGTTGTAGAGGCCCACAGAGAATGCCAAATGATCACAATGACTTTGTTACAATAAGCTGATTGGCTATGCCTTTTGAAGTAAGACCAGAGAACAATGTGCATGATTATAACACAAAACAAATTACCAATTAGATATTTATAAATTGACCAGCAACTTGACAAATATACTTCATTACAGCTTTGTTGATTGTATGATTATTTTCTAGCTTTCCTTACATGTTACATACATTAAGAAGAATTTCGTTAAAGAAATTATTTGCATGATCATTTTTCCCCTTTAGAGAATAGTGAGAACGTATCAAATTAGTATGTTTATAAATTATACTAGTGGATTCCTAGGTCTATTCTAAGATGAAATATCCTGAAATGCAAAGAAATAATAAAAACGAAGTTTTCTTTCATTAATAGTGTTAAAATGATATAGAGTTAAGAGTCATAAAATCGAAATAGTAGTTTTATTTTATTTAAAAATATATATATTACGTCTAAAAATGTTTATAACATCCTAATTGTATATTAATAGATCAATTCTTGAATATTCTATTCAGTATAATACGGCATTTCATGATGTTCATCAGTCAGTGAGAATTTGTTGAACAATGATTTTGATAATACATAATTGTATTTAAAAATGATTGAATGTCTGATGAAACACTAGATTAGTTCATCCTAACTAATTTTGATATATTTCATTGAGTTGTAAACATAATATATATAAAAATCTGAAAATATTTAAATATAATTCAAAACATTCCCCTTCATCTTCTTTATTTTACCTAAAATATTTTATTTTGTTTAGATTTGAAAGATCAGAAATCTTCATTTTTTTTTTTTTTTTAAAAAAAAGGTTACAATTTTCTGTTTTTAAGCATAGAAGATATGATTGGGAAATGAAAGAAATTTATCACATGAAATATTTGGAAAAAAAAGTGAAAATTAAAAGAAATGCAACTTAATTAAAGAATATTTTAATTTAAACAATTATATAAAGTTTTAATTTAATAAATTATATGAGGTAGTATAGCTCTATAAAATAATGAGACTAGCTAAAAAAAGGTATTTATTTACAATTTATCTTTAACATATTCCAATAAAGCAGCAACAAAAATCTCAAGTTAAAAGTCAAATCAAATCAATGCAGTATTCTCCCTTGGTGCTCACTAATAGAATCCAATCTCATTCCCACCAGTCAAAGATGTTTTCGCAGTTTATTTCCTGATAATAGCTGTGACTTTTCTTCTTAACAGTCTACAATGACTCAAAATGGATTGTTTTCAACACAAAATTTTATTTTAGAAAACAGTCACAGGGTGCTAAATCAGGGAAATGAACAGGATATTTGAATGTTGTGATCAACCAAAAACTGCTTCACAGAGATAGAGTTGTTTGTTTTGATGTGAGAACCCCTAGGAGCAATTTTGGCACAAACTTTTACATGTTGAGATTCTCCTGCAAAATTTTCTACGCAGTATCTTTGTTAATGTTAGTAGAACCAGATATCATTTGACAGTTTACTTGAACATTCTGCTAATCTTTTGTCACATTTTCATTAGTTTTTAAAGTTGCTAGTCATACAGAGTACTCATCATCTTCCACTTCCTTGCAACCCATGACTTTAAATGAACTTTTTTTAATTCAAACATTCACAGATACAAGACATATAGAATTTATAAGCATTTGCAAATACTCTGTTATTATTTTGTTCACTTTAAAAGCAAAATTTAAAATTCACACAATGTTCAATTTTTAGAACTTAATATTTTAATTGCAAGTACAACTTAATCCCGACTGGCGAATCTTGGAGGATCCCAGTGATGAGATTTACTCTGCAGGTTTAGACATGTTCAAAGTCATTATCTCTTAACTGTCACTTGGCTCTTGTGACATTCAAAGGTCAGTCCCATTACTTTATAGACAAAACCTCTTATCTAAATTATTAAATAAGAATAAAAAATTATGATTTTAAGTTATTTGATGAAAAGAAAAATTTCCAAATTAAAGGGCAGAATTAAAAAAATTTTCTGTTCCTTAAAAAATGTAGATATACAATACAAGATAATAGATGATACAATATATTTATTTGCATTAACTCGGATCTAATATATTTTTCTTCCCTATCACTTAAAATAACCATTTTAATATTACAAAAAAACATACACACATAAGAAAATCTAATACATAAAAAATACATTAAAAAAATTTATAAATTTCATAAGCAATCTAGTTCCTTTAGCATTTTCTGAATTATTATTTTTTTATGAGTGAACATTTAATAATGAATGATAATAAATAAATAATAACAAATGTATAAATATATCATACAAAATGTTCCGTTTACAAAAAAAAAAAAAAAAAAAAAATGTGTATTTCCAAAATGTTTTATTTCCAAATTAAAGGTCAGAATTAACAAAACATGACTTTTACTTTCCTTAAGAAATGCAGATATACAATACATGACAGTATATGATACATTATATTTATTAGTATTAACTTGGGTATAATATATTTTCTTCCTATCACTCAAAAATAATCAATTTAGTATTACAAAAACATTCACACATTAGAAAATCTAACAATATAAAAAATACATTCAAAAGATATAAAATTTTTTTAGCAATCTAGCCACTTTAACATTTATGACATTTTTTATAACTAAACATACAATAAAGAACGATAATAAATGAATAATAACAGATGAGTATAAATAAATATATGGGCTCGTGGGCTTGGCCTAGAAATGTCTGCCAAGTGGGATAAGAAACAACAACAAAAATAAATAAATATATCATATAAAATATGTTTATTTACAATAAATATAATTGAATTCTAGTTCATGCACTTAGTTCATGTATTAATATATGTTAATATAATTTTTACAAACATATAACAAGAAAAATCAATGTATATAATATATACACTTAAAAATTTTTTTTTTTTATGATTCTTCAGAACTTTCTTCACTCAAAATAGGACCTTGAGGTTTTACCACTTTAACTTCTTTCTTCTTAGTAACTTTAGATGCTACACGTTTAGTTTTTTTAACTGCTGTTTTTTTTACAGAAGTTCTTGCTTTTCGTTTTGTTGCTTTAACATTTGTTTCTTCATTATTGTTTCCTTTTTCAGGAGAGGTCAGTTTTTTTAAAGCTGACATAATTCTTTTACTAGGAAACAGGTTAGTCTGCTTTTTTAAAGTCACAGTGAAAAAACTATCTATATGTGTTTGTGTGTCCCTTTCACTCAATTTCTTAATCACAGGTAAAAGGGATTCATCAACTTTACTCTTATTCCACCCAAACCGTTCTCGAGTGTAATCACGTAGGGCATCCAAATCTGGTCGACCCCAAGTAAATTTTTCTGTTGATTCATCAATAGCAGGATTTAAATAAGCATCATCAGGAATTCTTTCATCAGGAAATCTTTCAGCCAAGACTAGTTTAAGCAACTTTGCCCTTACTTTATTTGTTGGTGGGCGGGCATTTTTATTGGCATTAGTCCACCAGTCTTTAAATTCATAAAGAGCTTCAATACCTTCATTAGGAAATTCACTTAAAATTTCCATGGCAGTAACTGGGCCAACTCCATCTATTCCTTCAGTATAATCACTTCCAGTCAACATAGCAAAATTTATAAGTTTTTTTCCGACTTAGACCAAAATGTGTGAAGATTTCATAATCTTTATAGAACTCCACATACTTTTGTTGAGTAAAAAAGTTTTTATATACTTTCTTACCTCCAAATAACCATACATCACTGTCGTCAGTTATTGTGCCATGGGTCAGGTTTGCCAAATCATAAAAAGCACATTGTGCTTCTGCTTCTGTCGGACTAACCACGAAAGGGAACACCAAAGAGTTGTAGAAGTTCTTTGCATTCTTCAACCATATGTTCTTGGACAGTCCTATTTTGTCTTTCTTGTTTAGCCTGATCTGCTTCAAGCAAAGCTGTGGCAGATTCCAAATCTTCTTGGAGTTGCAGGTTCTTTTGAGCAATTTCAGCTTTTTGTTCTTCGGTGAGTGATTGATATGAAGTGGATGGATTTTCAGAAGAATCTTGGCATTTCTGAAAGCTTATTTTGTGATATTTCAGGTTCTGAGTGATGGGAAAGAGATTGGTCAGATGGAATTGATGTAGAAGTTTCCATGTCTGGAGAGTTTAAAGACACTAATGATTTGGGTAATTCTTGTGAATTGGCTGGAAAATAAGTATCATTGCTCTGAGACTTTTTAGAAAATCATTACTTTCACCAGTTATCAACTTTGTGGTTTGTACAGATGATTCTTTAATTTCCTCAACTGAGGCAAGAGATAAATTTATACCGATATCAATAGTTTTTGACAATAAATTTTTTATGATCATTAGTATTTGTATCCATTGCATCACAATCTGTATCAATTACAATCATTTCAGCATCCTCATCATCACTAAACGATAAATAAATAGCATCTTCCATAGTAGATTTATTTTCAGTTTGTGATGAAATTTCTGATTTAGTACATAAAATTTCAACTGAATTATTCATTTCTTCATTTGCAATACTTTTAATTTCATAGCTGATTTCAGTTAATGGTAGGCTGTTATTAGGTTTTTACATTATTTGATTCCTCCAAACTCATTTGAATTGCTAATGCAATGCCTTCTTCATCAGAGCTAAGTATATCACCGAATGTTTAGGAGATGATTCATAATTTTCACATTTGAATCTGGTTTAATAAATATAGGAGGATTATCAACATCCTCTTCAAAACATATATTATCATCATAAGTCCCTTCAATCTTAATATTATTAATCCTTTTTTTTCTTGATTAAAAGCAGTCTTACTCACAAGATGATCCTCTACATCAATGTTTTCCAAGTCTTTAATAAAAGCATTTTTTGTATCAAGCATAGATGAGGTGCTTTCATTTAAATCCTGATTTTTATTATCTGCATTTTCATCCTTCTGCATTATCTTTTTTAAAAGAACATAATGTGAACAATCATCTGACATTATTTTATTTGTTTCCCCCAATAACATGATCACTTGTATATTGAGCAACAAATTGAGCAGTACTTATTTGTCGCATGTCTTTTTGAACTTCTTCAAGTTTTGAGACAATGAACGCTTTTTTAACAAACATTTCATTTGATAAGAGGAAAATTCATTTGAATCTTCAGGTAGTTCATCATATTGATCCCATGTTCTATGCTTTCGGCTTTCTTTTAAAGTACTTAAAATTTCTTGTTTCACATCAGGTGGTAGATCATTGAAATCATCTGATTCAATATCAATCTTATTTAAATATTTAATATCTTCTTTACTAAAATTAGTAAATTTCCACTCGAAGGAATCAAGATTGTCTGTAGTTTCTTCTTCTTCTTTAAGTGAATTCCCAGGAAGTGGTGGCAACATGAATATTTCATCCCGCACCTTTTCTTTCGGTTTTATAATGGTCTTTTTATTACTTTTTTCACCTTCAACATTTAACAACTTTTGAGATGCCAAATAATTAGTTAAAATTTTTAAACCAATATCTCTACTGCTTTGTTTAACTGCAGCTCTTCTCTGGTTACGATTAATTATTGTTTGCCTTTTTAGTTCAGGAAAACCACCATCAAAAACAATTATTGGTCTGATTTTGTAAAACAACAGTTTACATAATCTACTGTATAAACTAAGCAAATGAGCATTGGCAACTGACCCACCTTGAGAATCTCGATAGCCTTTCAGTGCTTGATTAAGCCAAATACTAATATCAACAGCAAATATTTTATTTTCTAAAGATTCTAATGCGACAGGTTGACCAACAGGAGTTAATAGTTGCCACAATCCCAAAACACCCATCTTTCTAAAATTTTACCAATTGTATAAAAGTAAAGTTTGAATATAGTAATTGAAGTAAAATTTCTTTTAAATCATGTAAATTAAAAATTCTATAGTTAAAAAATATTTTTGCGTATTTTATATAATTGAAAGAGAGAGAGAAAAATAAAAGGATTTTAATACAGACAAAATGCAAGAAAATTGTGACCGTCAATGATACACCGGACATAAACAATAACAAAGTGAAAGTTGTAGTTGTTCTCAACATATACCACAATTAAATTTTTCAATTCCAATTCATTCTTTATAGAAAATGATGATTTTTTTTAAATTTACAACATTTAATTTTAGATTTAGACAACTTATTCAAAATGAATTCCTTTTAAATCTATTAAATATAAATTTCAATGTATTCTTAAATCTTGTAAAATGTAAATAATCAAAGTTTGATTACATGGTACAAGAAGATGTGAGCAACTAATCTTATCACTCCTTGTTTGGTTGGATACCGAATTGAATTTTAGGTTGTGATTGAAATCATGGATGACGAAGAATTGCAAGCTTTGCGTGCCAAGCGGTTGCAAGAATTACAAGCACAACGTGGTCATGTTAGTATTATTGTATAATTTTTATTCCATGCAAAATAAATGTTTATATGTTTTTAAATATGGCAATTGGATAAAGACAAAAATTTGAATGATTGTCACATGTGAACTTAAAGCATCATGGTTGTTTTTTAAAATTTTTTTCCTCTTATATTCTTTATTGAGTAAGAAATTTAAATTGAAAATGTACTAAATTACCCTCTTTAATTTTCTAATTTTTTTCGCTTTCTTTGATTGGAATTTAAAATATAACACTTTAAATAATGGTGTATATTAGATTTCAAATTCTGGATTTATTTAGATGAAGTTTTTAAAGTTGTAGTGAATTTTAGTAAGTAAGAAGTATTTTAAAAAGATGTCTTTACGTTATTTTTACTTAATACATTAAACCAGATAATGTAAGTATTTTTGCTTAACATTATATTGACTTAGATTCCATCAAATTCATGCAAACTGTCATTTGTTCAGGATTTTCGAATATTTTTATTTTAACAATTAATCTGCTAATAATATTGAATTTAAATAGATAACTCTAATTTATTATAAGTTCATTTATATTAATTATTTTATCATTTAAATTCAGCTGATCTTATAATAACTGAAAACATTTAAATATTTTTCATTTCATCCATTAATGATTATATATGTCAAATTCATTGAATAAGGAAAAGAAAATGAATTTCAAGACAAACTAAAATTAAAACTTTTTTATTTTCCTATTTTTCACTTTGGCATTTCTTTGTTTTTTGTAAAGAAAGTGTTCCTTGATTCAAAGGAATTAATAAAGTAATTTTTTTAATAATTGATTATTTTTAGGGTGGTCAGCCAAATGAAGCTGCTGCTGCTGAACAGAAGGCCAAGGAAGAAGAATTCAAAAATACAATTCTTACTCAAGTTCTGTCTAAAGAAGCTCGTAGTAGATGTAAGTTATATTGTTTATTATGCCATACTTTCTGTTGATAATTAATAATGCTATCCAAATGTTAGAATATGGTTCACTTATTATTGTATAGTAATATAAAATTCTTGATAAACAACATTTATCAAGATATTTTTGAATAACTTGAATTTGTTATTTACGGTTTTGACACTTCTATTATGTTGAAAAATTGAACTGAATAGACACTAAGCTTGTGGAACAATTCCAACAATTTTTAACTTTTTTACACCTTACAAATTATATACTCTTTCTATAAAAATCCAATACTCATCAGTTTCCCATTTAATGTCTTTATTTGAATGAAAACTCTTGCTTATGAGGCAATCTTTAAAACTTTTTTTGGTTTAAACATAGTTATTAATTTAAAAACTTTTTTTTTTTTTTAAGCATGAAATAAAGCAAATACTGGCAAATATATATATAAATAAAGCAAATACTGGCATTTAACAATTATAAATGGATTATATTAAAACAAAAAATTTAAATATATGGTGGAAATTTTTTTTTTAAAGGAAGAGATTTAAATGTTTATTTTGTAATTTATATATTTGTCCTAAATAGAAAAATAACTGACCATGAAAATATGAATGGATATTTAGCCATATAATATGCAAATTTTTGGGAATATGCAGCTGAACAAGTTAGGCAGATCTATAATGTGACAATTGGCTTTTGTGATAAGCCCTGGCCTGATAAAGATAATTTTTTTTTTTGTCAAATATTTCATTTTTTTTTTAGCTCAATTCAATTCAACAATTTTTTCGATAATTTTTACACTTTACAAAATTTACTCTTTCTGTAAAAATCAAAATACTCATCAGTTTTCCCATTTAATGCCTGTATTTAAATGAAAACTCTTGCTTATGCACCAATTTTTCAAATTCAGAAATAGATAATAATTGTGGGGGATCAAATCTGGTGAATATGGTGGGTGGTTGACCAATCCTTGTCAATTCATTCAATTTTACCGTCATTTTCATTGATTTCTGAGCCTGGGCATTGTTGTCTTAATAAAACAGCATTTTATACATTAATGAGGTTATTTTTCATCATTCAATTGGTTCAACAATGATACAATAATAATATTATAATTTGTTATTGTTTTATCTTTTAAGGTAATCAATAATTTACCACATTTAAAACAGTTGCCATGACCTTTCCAGATTTACCAACAAAGAAATTCTGAATTCATCAAATGCTTTTATCAAACTGATTTGCCAAACAATGTATGCTGAAGTCTCAAATGATGCTGAAAGCACAAAAAATTGTCATGTTTTTGAAACAATTGTTAGCTGCCAGGACACCCTTTGTGCACATAGTTTTTCATATATAGAATACTTCCCACATGTTCTTTTGATTTTTCAGTCACTTTTCAACTTTTTAGGTGATCCAAAACTATATCATAGATTTTTCATCATCACTAATGATGCTCATCTGCTGTTTTTGTTTACCTCTCCATTCAAAATTTAGCCATCAAATTTGATGGAGAATATTTCTCATAATGCTTATAGAATTTTTTTTACCTTTCAAAAAATAGTGTTTTTATCATAACACGAAATGCATTCTGTCCCATTGTTGTGAAAAAAAATCAAAAGATGTTTGCATTTCTATGGATTGTTAAACAAATATTAACATATGTAGAATGATGTAAAATTTTACATGGTCTAACTGGAAAGTTTTGCTCTATCTGGTTAAAAAAATTTTCTGTTTTTGATGACATTTTGCATCTAGCCACAGACTTGTCATACTGCCTAATATAACATGGGATAGAAGGAAGGAAATCAACATTTGAACCAACAGTCTCCTCTATACTTTGTTCTACATTTCAGAACACATGTGGATTAAGATATACCTAGGTGCCAGTGGTTTTTAAAATCAATTTTATTGTAAGCTTATGAATGGCTTGTTTTCTTATCCATCATATTGCTACTAAAAGCAAGTAGATATGTCCCCTGCGCATAGAATTTAAATCAGATGGATTCATGGGTGAAAAGTGAATCATAATGAAAAACTAGTATATCAGTCTTACAACAAGAAAACACTGGATCAACACATCAAAGGGAAAACTATAGCTATCCACACTCTACTTTTGATATTTTGCAGGATGCTTTAATATGCTTTAAAATCTGAGTTTTATGTTGATTGGCTGAATTCATTTTGCATACAAGCTGCCCTTTTGCAAATATTGCCATTGACAACAATCCATCAAAGTAGATTGTGATAGTGTTGGAACTAGCTATTTGAATGAATGAATGACACAACATGATATTCAAGGATGAGTCTCAATTCAAAGGCCGAGTGGCTATTCTGGTGCTTGAATTTCACAAGTCCCGGCGTGCCATGGATGTTTGTAGTGGTTCGGAATCCACTTTAAACTGTAGTTGGTCTGTTTAGCTGAACCGTACAGCGACTGAAACCAAACCAAACCAATCAGTTCTGTCTAGTTGCTGAGTGTGAATCTGGAGTGTTGGGAAATAGAGCCAATCTATCATACCAATCATATACATGGCATAAAGGTTTGGGTTGCTATAAGATAAGATAGTAATTTCCTACTGCTACATTAGAGGCATATTGAGGGAGGCACTGCAGTTTAGTTCTGCATTTACAGCTACAAAACAATATTTTTCAGCAGGACAATGCCAGACTTCATCATAGTATTCATCATCAGACTTGTTCAATTGTCCTCTGAGGCCTGCAATGTCTAATATGAAGCATATCTGAAATGTTATTGGACATCATTTATTTGTTCTGCCCCTACTTCCTTAATTGATGGGTGAATTGTGGGTGATGGTTTTGAAGCATATGGGTTCCATCATTCAGGATGATATACACGTACTAATTAAATTTGTACTAGGTTTCTGCTTGCTTGCATAAGCACAGAGGTAATCCTGCTTATTTTATCCTGAATAAAATCTTCTTGTAAATGACATCACTTATTTACACAAGTACTCCCTTGTTTTTGTACCATTTTCATCATTTCCTACTCTCATTCTTTTATTTACTGATACTTTGTCAGGCAGTGTATGTCAAGAATTAATATGTTAATCCACTAATCACAGATTTTTATGAATAAATGCATTTTTTTCTTCAAGTTTTTTTTTTATTACATATTTAATGAGTGCAATCATATTATATTATACGAAATCATTTTAAAAATTTGGTATGAAGTACTTGTAAATAACAGTTAAAGGTACTAAAAAATAATATTTCAAGTAATTTTTTATTTTTACTTTATATCTACATAATCCTTGAATAATACAGTATTCTTACAAAATGGTTTAAAAATTATAAAAAAAAAAAAAATTGAAGAAACATATGATTTAATTTTATAGAAAATTGAATTTTAGTATTTATAAATAAATCAATAAATTTTTCATCTCAAACTAAATATGTTGTAATAAACTACTGTTTAAAATTTTTAATGTGTCTAATATATAATTATAATTTTCAAAACTACCTATGATAAACTTTTGACTTGACATAGGCTTTGAGATTTATGCTCTCCAAAGGCTGATTAATCTTGATTTATCCAATTGCACTTCTAAAAATAAAGATGAGATTATTTGTACTAACTAAGTTTGACCTTTTCCAAAAAAAGTTAGTTTATGAATAAAAAGTTTTGTAAAATGTAAAACTTGATGTCTTTCTCATCAAAAAAGAAGACAAACAAGTTATAACGGGTTTTAAATTTTTGGTACTTCATTTTAGTTTTTCTCTTTTTATTGATTTAATGAATTTAAACTACTTAGAAATTGATTAATTTACATTTATTTTATTTTTCTAAAATTTCATTATATATTACCTAAAAAATCTGGTTTAAAAATAATTACTTTATAAATTTTTATATTTTCTCTTATAAAAAAAATTAGGATAGCATGTAATTATGTATTTAAGAGGAGATTAACTTACAAACCTTCAAATTTGAGATTTTATTATAGATTTTTCAAATTTTTGAAAGCATATCTTTTGAACATAAAAATATATCATTTATATAAAATAATATAAATTATGTATACATGTAATTTCAAGTAATGTATACATGTCTAACATCCAACTATACACAGCTATTGAAGAGTGTTATTTTATTATATTATGTTGCCATTTTTGTGATATGCATTTGGGATAGTAAAAATCAAAGAAACATGAACAGCTTTGTTAGCTTATTTATACAATTAGATGTGTTACAGTGACTATCATTATAAATAAATTATGTTAGTGAATTTCTCAGAAGATTTAGTTTTCTTATGTTTTTATATAACTGGCAGTTGAGCTGTTATCTAATTTGCATGTTTTAATGTTGTTATAAATGTAAAATATGGCACATAGTCAATACCATCCATTAGACTACTGGGAAATGATAGATGGCTACATAGACCAGTAAATCTCATTTTTGTTTTATATCAAGTGGATAACAGGATCCTGTGCAAGATTTTCCGATTGAAAAATTAATATAAGCATCAACATCAAAATTAATATATTTGTAAGGATTTATATTTACAAGAACTAGGGTAACTCTTGCTTCAGTCATGGTGTAATAAATACCATGTGGTTCATTTCATAACAATGTATGACATTAAGTGTTGGAAATTGTTATTTTAAGATTCTTTAATGCTCCAAAGGAGAAACTACACTTGCTAAATATGTGGTTTAATGTTTTGACTGATCCAAAACAATGAATTACTGAGTTTTTAATGAAACAAATAGTTATTGCAGTAGTAAATATTTTATCATACATAAAGCATTGTAGCTAGAACTTTCTATGATGACCAGAACTGAAAAGAAAACAATATAATTTAGTCTAAAGTTTAATTTGCTAAGGATTGTTTAAATTTGAGAAATTACTGTATGACTATTAATAATATATAATCCCCCCTTCTTCCTCTAATTCTTGAAATGCATAAAGTTATTTTTTCGACCTAAAATGAAGTAGGTACAAGTAATTTTGCTGTTAAAACTGAAAATTACTAATGCTACTAATTTATTTAAACATACAGTTTTAATTATATTTACTAAAGCCATATTACATTCATGGCTTTCATTTTTTTTAATTAACACTTTAATAATTTTTTCTTTTATTCCAACTTTTTCCAAGTAAAATACACTGACAAATACAAATTTGTCAATTCTTTGGGTAAGTACAAACTAGCTACAATGTTTATCCCTAAAAAAATTCTAACATTATGTATATCAATTATATGTATCAGAAAACAAAAGTACATTATTAATATGATTGCTTATTTCTATGTTATAAATTGTGCTTGCTTATTGCTGTGTTAGGAAATTTATAGATTGCTTTATAAAAGCATTCATTTTATTAATTTGTGATCATTAATATTTAAGGGAATTTATTTTAATTGACTGAGTGGCATTTGCCATTTTTTTTATTTTTTATTCTTGAATTGTTAGAAATATAAACATATCTTTTTAAACTAAAATTCAATTTTACCTTAAAATATTAATTTTATTTCCTATTTTTGAAAATATTAATAACATTTACAATTCTGTAGACAGCATTAATAATCTATAACATGCTTTATAATCATCTAATGCAATATTAATCTGGGTTGAATGTAGGTAATTTTATAAAGTTGTCTAAAATTTTTATTATGACATAAAGTACAAAATTGCTACATAAATTGACTTCATACTCTGTTTACTTGATTTTAATTACATAGTTAATTTCTGTGTGCACTTATTTATGATATGGTGGTAAAAGACCTATGCAACAGCCCATGGAGATAGTACGCTAATTACTGCTTTATAATAGGTCTAATTTTATTGAAATAATTTGAATATTTAGTAGCCTGCTTTGTTTATTTTACTCAATGTTTCGGCTTTGTTTGAAAAATAGAAGTGCATTTGGTTAACATTTTTAGATATGACCAGAAAAAGGAAATGGTGTTCATTAATTAATATTTGAAATTCATTTATTAATGACCCATGTATTTGGGCTTATATTGAATGATGTGTAGTAATTTGTTCTATAAGCATATTCTGATAGTTGATAAGCTAAATTTCTATTATTTGAAAATAGAGGGGTTTATTTAAGTTAATAAACAAAAACAATATCAGGGGGAAAAAAATATTAGAATTTTTTAAATAGCTTTCAGCTATTTTTTTGTATATCTCAGTTATAAAATATTGTAATGTAATTGTAAACTTCAACTAAATGCAAAAATACAGTAATTGTATTTAATTTATACATATTAAGGTACATTTATTAATTTATGATATTTAAGAAAATAACTGTGAAAATTTTTACTATGAATTAGTTATAATATATTTAAAGCATTTTCTGTTTTAAAAGTAGCTAAGCAAAAAATAACTGTAAAATTTGTTTTGTTTAATCATAAAAGAATATACATAATCTAATAAACCTAAATTTATCTTTAAGAATCTTTGTTGTCGATTACTAGTTTTTAGTCAATATTATTTAAATACAGTTTTGTAAACATATATTTTTGCTTGAATATTTTAAAAATAAATTATTTTTCATCTCAAATTATTGAATTTTTTTAGTAATTTTTTTCTTTTTAATTTTTAGTGAGTACTATATCTATTGCTAAACCAGAGAATGGCAAAATGTTAGAAAACATGATCATCAATATGGCTCGTACAGGGCAAATTCGATCACAGGTAATTTTTTATTTTTCTCTTCTTATTTATAAAATTAAATTAAATTTTTACTTATAATAAATTACTTACAGTATACCTTTTATTTGAAAAAGTACTTTAAACTGTTTTAAAATTCAATGTATGTTGTAATTTAATGTTAAAACGTTCGTGGTCCTTGGTTAATTAGAACTTTTTTTCCAGCTGGCAGATAATGAATTCGTACATCTTCTAGAAGAAGTAAATAGACAAATAAAACAAAATACCCCAACAGTTAAGGTAATAACATTAATATTTCTTGTTTTTCATATATTTCCTTGAATCAAAAGAAAATTAGCTCCATGTTTTAATTTTGCTAGAATCAATTTATAAGGCAATTTTCATATAATTTGTTTATTTATTCTATTAGCAGTTTTTAAAATAAATGATTCTATTCTTAATTGTATAATTATAAAAAATAGTAATTAATTATCATTGAAATTAATTTGATTTTTTAAATATGTTCATATAATGAAATTTTTTAAAATGTAAAAGTATATAGTCATAAAATATTTTTAAACATCTCATTCTATAACTTGAAATTAATATAGGGATAATTAAAATATATATAATCCATTATGTTAGAAATCTACTGCTAAAGTAGAAGTCTCCTAATAACAAAATTAGATCTGTACCATTTATTTTAAATTACCTTTATGATTTGGAGGCTAAGCTTCTATTTATTTATTTATTTTAATAATTTATTTAGGCTACTGAAGTAATAGTATAAGCAAAAATTTCATTTGTGCATTCCTAAAATAAAATTGTGTTCATTTCAAATTTTCCAATTAGCTATGAGTTCCATATTTATATTTTGCATTGGCACTAATATTTTGTATTGGCAATATTGTTATGTATTGTATGTAATAAATCTGGGATTCCTCTCCTGTATTCTAAGTTTAAAAAATCTAAAATATCAGCCAGTCAAAATCAATGTAATATTATTTTCATTATAAAAAAATTTGAAGATGTTTAATTACATAGTTAAACTTTTATTATTTCTTATAAAATCTTGATTTAAATGTCTTCTGAACTCAAATGATATTAAAATTTGAATTACATGTGTGTATCATTTTTAAGAATTATATTCTTAAATTTAAAACTACATGAACTAATTTATTCAAATGAACTATTTAACTTACTCACTTAAAATAACAATTAAGTAATGCTTGTATTTCATTTTGAGATTTAGAAATGATATAAAAAATTTAAAATTAAGAAATCTTTTTATTTCATTATTACTTTAAATTGATAATTTAATTTATTACTTCAGTTAATTTTGAAATAATAAGTTCAAGAATCATATTTGTCCTTCACTAATATTTGCAAAATAACAAATAAATTAGATTCTAAATCAGATTTTCTGTAGTCATAACTTAAATGCATCATTTAAAAATTCAATTTTTTTCTCTGAATTCCTTATAATTTTAGTATTTTTGTTTTCTTTTTTTTTATATTTGGATTCTAAAGTATGTTTTTTTTTAATTTTTGGGTTATTTTCTGTATTTCAATTAATTTTAAATGGATATTAATATTTCATTGATATAAATTTATTAATTACATATAAATTATGTAATTAATTTTAATATTTACTTTTCACAATGGTTCAAATTTTTTTGTTTGCAAAATCTTTATTTCTACTTTTTCATCAAAACATTAGTAAAATATAATTTATTGAAAGCCATTAAAAACCAGGTCATTTTCTCTAGAAAATAATAACAATTCTTATAAATTTATGAATGCTCATTAAAAATTATAATTTTAATGTGATTTGTTGTAGATATTTAAATTTCAATGTTAATGTTTTTATTTAAATATTGTTTGATATGAGGGCTGAGTGTCTAGCGCTCTGGCGCTCGGTACCACATGTTTTGGGTTAAAGTCCCGATGGTGCCATAGATGTTTGTAGTGTTTGGAATCTACTTTAAGCCATAGGTCCTGGTCTTATATGACTGTTGGGTGTAGAGCTGACAACCCTACCCCATAAAAAGAACATCTCTCGTCTCGAAATCTACTATTAGGTAGGCCTTGGCCCACACTAGGCTGTTTCACCAATGATGATGGTTTGATATAATCGATTAAAAATAATTGACTCGTTAAATCTTTTTTATTTCAGTTTGATAGAAGGCGAGCTGCTGTGGATTCTGATGAAGATTAAAATCATGATTATAATTGATAGCAAATTGCTGTTATCAACTGCATTACGATACAATGAAAAATGCATTATATGTCAGGTGTTAATTTATTTAACCAATGCTTAATTTACTGTTTAACTGTTTCATTATTATTCAACAAGTCATCATGTAATGTCTTGATGATCTAATCATCACAAATTTAATATTTGCCACTATATTTATATGCAATACTAAATATCAACTTCTTAAATAAACTTTACATATGTACAGTTTATGTAAAATAAAACATTTTTTTATTCTTGAATTTGCTTTTGAGTATTTTTATATTAAGCATTTTCTATTTGTATATGTATTATAAACAATAAAGAAACTATGTTTATTATTTGTTTTACAATAACATTAACACTGCACATCTCAGAAAAAGATAATTGTTGACGGCACAAGGAATTTGCTCAACACATGATAAAAAAAAAAAAAAGCTAAAGCTCAAATATCATATAAAAATATAGTGTAATTACTTTCAAACGTCAATAATTTATGTGTAATTAAAACTAAAATATTATTTACTGTTATTTTAATGGAACACAACTGTCCATTGTCTGCAAGATTACACATGACTTCTTTTCAAATAAATGTTTTCTGATTCAAATACTTCATTGAGATATGGCTTCATTAGGAGAAAAGACTACAAAAAAAATCAACAAAAACTTTTCAAAATCATCTACAGAAAGAATTACAAAAATATTAATTATTATGTTTGAAATTCATTCTTCTGGCAGATATAAGTAATTCACAAAAGTATGGGGAAGGGGGGATAGAGTAGCAAAATATAAAAGTGTTGCTAAGGCTAATTACTAAATACTCTCTTGGCTAGACAAAAGATACTTGGGTGAGAATTACTTATCTCGGTTCTCTCATTTGGGTGCTTTTTAAGGCCAAATTAAATATTTCTTGGACATTTTGAATTTTTATTCATTTATATAGTTACATTGCATGTCAGTAAAAATGTTTTAATTATTTATTTTTACATATTTTTCTAACCTGTCCAATAATTCTGGAACACTGCATTTCTTATGTAAAAATCAATGCAATTCACTGTAATATTTCTTTACATATGAAGCAAATGATATAGAATCTATGAAACTGCAGTTCCTAAAACTTAAGAAGTCCAATTTTTTCCTTTGAATTCATATATTCTTTATCTGCATAGCCAAAAGTTATGAAAGAATTTATATTTGTTGCTTTTTAATGAAAAACTGTGTAAATAATTTAATTGCCAACAGATGGTGTCAGATATTTTGTTAAAAGTATTAAAAATTGCTGACTACGACATCACTTTGTTATTACTATGCATTGTGTATTTTGATACTTCACTTAAGGTGTCATTCTGGCTTGAGTCTATTGTTTTTATATTTTAATCATCATTGATGTTTTGCTTTTCAATTGTGGTTGTTGTCTGTCCTGGGCATCGAACTTCCCATAATAGCTACCTTATCGTATATTAAGGATAAATACTGAAATAAGCTTGATGCTGATTCTGATTTGAACTTATATCTGACTTTTCTTTTATATCTAACCTGATTTTCAGAAACTGATCTTCTTGAATTAAGCCCAAGGACACATTTGAAAATTTACCTATCAAATTGTAAATTTTCTTCATAAGTTTAAATGACTGAAAATTACGATAATGCTATTTGTTTTCAATGCTAGTCTGATATTTAAAAAAAAAAAAAAAAAAAAAAAGTTGAATAAATTGTATGATCATAAAGAAAAAAACCTACAAGTGTCATCAATTTGTATCGTTTGATTACTTTCCAGATCATTATGATTGGTTTATGAGAAAAGAAGAGTGCTCATGAAAAAAATGTTTTTCAAAGGTATAGGAGAGAAAAGAGTTTGGGATATATTGATTTAGAACATCAAACAGCTTGTTTGTACCTCAAATAATTATTATTACAGAGTATTTTCTTTTTTAAAAAAGCATTAATTATATATATAGTTATAGTATATTAATTATAGTATAACTATATATATGTAATATAATAATTATATATATATTATAACTATATATTAATTATAATTATTAATATATAGTAATTATGTATAGCTTGACGACAATTACCTCATTTTTGAAACTTATAAGTTGTACGTGTTAATATCAAGTCACATGTTCTAGGGCATTTGAAATTATTATGGACTTTTTGCTTTTCTGTCTTCTAGATTTTTGAAATGTCAAGTTTGATTTGTTTTTAAACTTATAACTATTAGAATTGACAAAAATAAAGGGCATAAAATATAAAAAAAATTATTATTTTTGCATATTTTGAGGAAATTTATTGAATTAATGAGTTATAAAAAATTGGATGACATGAAACAACATAATGTTGAATCAAGTTAATAACTAAAATTGATTGGATGTTATTAAAAGTTGTGACAGTATGAAATATGACTTTTGTATATTCTTTGTCAAGAGATTTTAATATTCATGTGATTATTAACTTCTACTTTTAGATTTATTAATTAGTGATTTAATCATTTTAAAACATCTTCAAGGACCAGTACTCTTACATGATCAAATTCTGTTGAAGAAATAGTTAATTGATCATATAGACACTTGCTAAATTAAAAATTCTTGAGCCGATTTAATTTTTTTTTTTATTAAGGAATGATACATTTGTAAATGTGACTAGTGTAGATGAATATGAAACAGCAGAAATTGTTTAAACGAGATCACTAATCTTCGTTTACAAGATCACCATCCTTATAGAATAATAGTCACCTATGTGAAATGAATGCTATAAACAGGATAAGATTAAATATCTGGAAAAGAAATAATAAAGCTGGTTTTCCTTACTTTGGCTATTCCTTCAATGTGAAAGATATAAGCACTATTTTTTAGGGATTTTTTTTTTTTTTTTTTTTTTCACTTTGATACTCATCTAATATAAAACTTCTCATAACTGAATGTACAAAAACAGCTCTCTTAATTGGCAAAAATATACAAAATGCAAATAAGTTCAAAATTTATAGATGATCTTTTCTTTTGGATTATTATCTATTGAAACATTGAACAGATTTTAATGAAATTAGATATAAATATAGTTTGATGTACAAATGCAACAATTAATAATCGCTTGATCATGCATATGATTCCTTAACTTCAGAATTTCTTAGCAAATTACACTATCAAATGCAAAATACATTGATAGGGAGGTTAAGATTCCTTCTTACGGTTGTACAACATGAACTCATACCTGAAATTCGGCAGTTCTGGAAGAGTTGTTATATTTCTAAAGCAGTATTATTTTAGACAAGGTCTGGTTGGAAGTAAATGATGAGTTGCAAAAACCACCCAAAGAACACTCAGACATTTTTTTTTTACATAATTTGAGTCTGAGATCTGGCAGGCCTATCTGTTTTGCTAATATCCTGTTTTCCTGAAATCCATCTACCACAAAGTTTTACGATGATGATGCGTTCGTTAAAATGAAATCACGGTCAATTGTACCCTTGGAAGGGTGAACATATGTCTGCAATATCACATTCTTATGCAGTGAAGTATAGTAATCTATACTTCACAGCAATCGCGGATCCTCTGATAAAGACATGTAGGCCCATCTAATGGAATGTCTGCCCAAACAATCAGACATCCGTTGCCATAGTGATCTCTTTTCTTGATGTTGGCGAATCAAAGGTAGGTAGCAGGTCGTTGGTCCAGTTCAGATAAATGCTCATCGAGAATCAGTGGTTAGGTTGAATCAGGTTAATCCGTGAACAGAAGGTCCCATACTGGTCTTTGGTCGATGCAAAATGATAAACGGGCCCTTTAGTCCAAAGAAATGATTCGCTGTTTGCGTTCCGTGCAAAAATAAACGGAACGTAAACAGCGAATCATTTCTTTTACAAACAAACCTCTCTGGTTCAGGTTTTTTGGAAGCAGTGGCCATTTAATCTCTGACTTCTGTGGTAGCAGGAAGATCACAAGAGAGTTGAGAAGCTATTGAACTCTTGTTACTTCTCTTTGTAATGACTAATATCTATCTATATTGGCCGTAGTGGTTCTTGGATGACCTTTCATAGGCTTTCTCTCTGAATTCAGTATTTATAAACTGTTTATATAACAATTTGACGCGATGCTGAGTATAAAATTTTTTGTCTCTGGCAATCTGCAATTAAGATTGCACTGACTCCAATCTCTCTATCATTCTTTACCTCATTCTAACAGCTAAGCTTTGGTGACAGCTCATTTTAACTTTTTATTTTTGAATTTCTCTGAATTTTACATACACAAAAGTCGCCACTAAATTCATGAATTTGTCTGAGCAAAAGAAAAGCAGAAAATTGTATACGAATATGCTTACTTATTCGACGCTAGACATTAGCATTCTTTGTTTGGAAATATTAGTGTTATCTTTCATTCATTACTTTTCAAGAAAATCAACAAAAAATTTGAACAATGTAATATCTAAAAAATAGATTTTCGATCAAGAGAATAATGCTAATAACCTTATAAAATTTTAAAGATCATGTGTTCTGAGAAGAAAAGTTCTTAGGAGAATAGTCACTTTTAATGCAGACTTGATTGAGAAACAAAAATTGTAATCCATATACTAAAAGAAATCTTTTCGAGGCATAATTGAGCAGGCATATGCAGAATGTAAAGATCCAAACACTGCATAAGGTCACGTTTTCAGAGACATTTTCCATTGTTTTTAAATAGTATTTAAAACATTTTTTTTTTAAACTGTGTAAAATTTTATTTAAAGAGATTTCAAATGCTCCTGTAAGAAACAAATTGCAATAATAATAAAATACTGAAAATGGTTCCATTTAATATTACATAAATAAACTAGCAAAATGCTATTCTTACAGGTACAACAGCATTTTGTTTATTTTCGTGGAGTTTTCTGTACCTGGATGGCCTTCATCTGTTGTAGATGTAGGGATAAAAACAATTAATAACAAATGATCTATACCCACAATTTAAATAATTAGTCAGAAAAAAATAATCGACAGAGAGATGGAAGATAAACCATCAATAATTAAACAAGAATCTTATCTTTATGAGGATTCATAAAAAAAATTTCCAGGACTGCGGTGCTGTCGCGTTTATTTAAACGGTTGAAAAATTAAGAAATGTAACAGTTGGGCTGAATGGTTTGTAGGCTGACAACGTATTAAATCGATATGATTTTTAGTTAGCCCTAACCTTCAAAAGACATGTGTATACATTTGACAGCTATTAGTATGAGAGTTATAGTATTTTTAGTGAAGTTATAGCATTTTTCGTGTTCATCACGTGCAGTCCACTCGGCGGACTGTCGATTGATTGGACTCCGGTGTGAAATGATGGAGCCATGTTTCATTCATTGTCACATATCGACGCAAAATTGCGGGTTTATTACGATTGAACAGCTCCAAACACTGCTTAGAATCATCAATTCGTTGTTGTTTTGGGTCGATTGTGGGCTGGCGCAGCACCCGCTTTGAACAGAGCTTTCGCATATCCAAATATTCATTCACGATATGTTACTTTCCGTTGATATCTTATAAAGCATTGCTTTTGGCGGAAAAAAAGTACTATTGAAGCCAAGGCTTGGCTTGATAAACATTATTCGACTTTGCACCAGGAAAATCAACCGTACAGAAGTGGTTTGCTAAATTTAAACGAGGCGAAATGAGCACCGAGGACTCAGCTATCTCAATTAACTTCACTTTTACGGTTATCAGAAATTATTTTGTGGACTTGATGTTTTCGTCGGTAACAGCCTTTTTGGGGCGTTGACTGCGTGCATCGTCCTCGGTGCTCATTTCGCCTCGTTTAAATTTAGCAAACCACTTCTGTACGGTTGATTTTCCTGGTGCAAAAGTCCGAATAATGTTTATCAAGCCAAGCCTTGGCTTCAATAGTACTTTTTCCGCCAAAAAGCAATGCTTTATTAACACACGAAATTCCTTTTTATCCATTTTTTTCAAACTAACAAAAGTTGCTTCACTAAAAATGCTATAACTCACATACTAATAGTGCAATATCTGTCAAATTTATACACGTGTCTTTTGAAGGTTAGGGCTAACTAAAAATCATAGGGATTTAATACTAGTAGAGCCCTCTATGTCAGCCTACGAACTTTTCAGCCCACCTATTATTTAAAGATTTCTTTGAGTAGAGAAATGGTATTTTCCATTAAATACTTCATAAAACACATACACGTAAAAGCCGTTGACATAGTACTGCCTCATCCGAAACGAGGTAGAGGAATACATAAAATGATTCGCTTGACTTTGAACGCGATTTGCTGAAAAGGAGAATTCTTGGGAATTGCGATTATTAGCATAAATTGTTATGTGAAACGAACTGTTTGTCATCTATCTGAATGGTACTAAAGTATATGTCATTATATTCTTTGTTCAGTTGTTTTGAAGTTTGTAGAATTATTGTATATAGACTAATTAATATATTTTTAAAATTTCATGTTTTAGAAATAGTTAATACAATGAACACGAATACATTAAATTATTAATATTTTTCAGTTTTTCATCATTTAATTCGAAGGAGAAAATTTTTGTTGAAAAAAATAGCGATTAAAGAAATATAAGAGCCAATAATTTTCCAGAAAATTGCATCAGTTTTAACTAATTATAGATTTGAACAATTTGGAAATTCCAAATAATAATAAATAAATAATTAATACATTTTATTTATTTATTTATTATTATTTGAATTTCCAAATTGTTCAAATATTTTTTTTTATTGATTTTACTACAGAAATTAACAACTATTAAAAAAATTAGAAAAGTATGGAATATCATAAAAGCAAATTATTAAAAATTTTATAGAATCTCAAAAAAAAAAAAAAAAAAAAAAAAAACCCTCATTATATTGAGGAGACTTTATATGTACTGCTCACCAAATGTATTTACCATTTCAATGTTATAGATTGATTCCCAAATTAAAGCTTTAACCAAATCAGAAGCCTGGCTGCTAGTCTAATGGTAATGAGCTTAGATTATTGAGTATAAGGACGAAGGTTTGAATCTTCTAAAGGCATGAGTTGATTGGATTCAAGGTGGAGGGGAGTTAGGTGCGGACATCCCAAAAGTTTTCACTCAAAATTGCCCTGGTACAATTTCATCACATCATTCATAAAACTGTAAATAGAATTCTCAGTTCTAGTTCCTAGATGTAGTGCAGTTGGAATAGTATGCAGAAACGAATAGGCTGGATGATGATTCATACATATTGTGTGAGCACCCCTCATTAATATTCTGACTATTCAATGGGAGTTTATTAATTTTTTCCTTACTAAATGTAATTGTTGGGTAGTTAAACATGAATGTCTTCCGCATATTATAAACTGCTATCCTCTCTTCCTATAGGGAACTGTTTATCATCTAGACACATTTTTTTGAAATTTCCAATGGCAAGAGAAAATGACGAACTTTTACGAGATCAAAACAGTGTAAAACACACGAGGAAAAAGAAAACAATAAGAGAAAAAAGTCAATGTCTCATCAGCAAAGTTCTAGTTTTCCAATATCTTTTCACCTCGGAGTCCCCATGGAAGGCCGGGCATCTTGCTATATGGTGCCTATCCATAATCTCATCTTTCCCACAGATCAGGCAAATTTGTGCTATCAAAAATGCCAATGCGGTGCAGATGGCTCGCCAAATAATCTTGGGACACCTCAAGTCTAAATTCCGCGATAGCTTTTTTCACGAGGTTATTTATATTTTACTTCCTAGATTTATTTTATTAATAAATTGTTATTCAAAAATAATTTTATTTGATAGTAAAATTTAATAAAATAAAATTTTAAATAAAATAAAATAAATCAAATATAACCTAATAAAATTCAAGTAATTAATTTAAACTTAATTTAAATCTAATAAGATTTACTAAACATAAAAATATTTTTGTTTTATGTAGCTGGGTAATGAGCATATTTTCTAGATCCCTTATGGAGCACTTATACGTCATAAACCACAATGGACTATATTAGATCACATATATAATATACTTATAGAATCCAGAAATATTATTACACTTCCAGCCAGTTTATAGGTAAAGGAATTACCAAAGGGCACGCTAATCTAATTTTTCGTCTTAGATAATGCATTAACTTATCAATAGTATTTCAACATGGTGACCTTGAGACTACTCTTTTGCATTGCCTTTGTCTGCAGTATTTCAATATATTGAAGTTAATTTAAGGGTCAGATTCATTTTTAACATGTGTAACATTTTTTGTTTTAACAAACATATGTTATATATCTTTCTCCCAAAAAGTATACATAACCATTTTTTTGTTTAGTTTTTAATAGAAATCTTTTTTCCAAAAAATTAAAAGTATTTATTATTTTATATTGTAATCCTATTTATGATATAGAATAAGACAATACAAAAAAATTTATGAGGCAAAGCAAGAAATTTTACTGTCATAAAACACTTCAATGGAAATTAAAAAAAAGTTGTCCACTGACATTGATTTTCGTTAGTTTGCATGACAATAGTTTAGATGGCAGCGAAGAGTGCATGAAAAAGCAATGCAATTTACTTTTAGAGATTTCAAAAATAGATATAGAATTAATTTTGCTATGGTATGTAAGTTCTTCTTATTTTAAAAAGCAATACATTTTTTTTTTATCATATTCTTCAGTTGCTTTTTTAGAGTTAAGAGCTGTACTGTTCTTATCACGTCAATGATAAGCCCATTCTGCTGGAGTCCAACTATTATCATGCAACTAATGAAAATCCTGGTTGCCATCATTGAAAATCATAGTTGATATAATTATACAAGCATATCTAGGAAAGATTCATTCTCTCGAAATGTTTATATAACCATTTTTTTTTTGTTTGTTTTTAATAGAAATCTTTTTTTTTTTTTAATTTGAAAGTAAATTATTCGGCAACCCTATTTTTGATAAAAAAATGCGACAATAACAAAAGAAGTTATGGGGAAAAGCAATAAATTTTTACTAGCATAAAGCACATCAATGAAATTAATGAAAAAAAAAAAGCTGCCCACTAACAATGATTTTCGTTAATCTGTATGACAATAGTTTGGATGTCGACGAGTGCATGTAAAAGCAATGCAATTTCTCTTTTACAGATTTCAAAAAATATATATATAAACGGTGGTACGTAAGTTCTTCTTATTTTAAAACAATACATTTTCTTTATCATATTCTTCAATTGCTTTTCACAGTTGTGAGCAGTAGTTTACATTGATAAGTCCATTCTGCTGGAATCCATCGATTACCATGTAAGCTGATGAAAATCATTGTCACCATCATTGAAAATAATCGGTGATATAATTATGCAAACATATTAGGAAAGCGCCGTTCCTTCGAAAAGTATATATAACCATTTTTTGTTTAGTTTTAATAGAAATCTTTTTTTTTTTTTTTAAAAATTAAAAGTAAATTATTTTGTAATCCTGTTTATGATATAGAATAAGACAATACAAAAAAAAAAATTTTGTGGGAAAGCAAATTTTAACTGTCATAAAAGAAAGTCAATGGAAAGTAAGAATAAAAGCTGCCCACTGACAATGATTTTCGTTGGTTTGCAATGATAATAGATTGGACGCCAGCGAAGAGTGCATGAAAAAGCAATGCAATTTCCTTTTACAGATTTCAAAAACATTTATAGAAATAATTTTTGCTATGGTATGTAAGTTCTTATTTTAAAGCATTGCCTTTTTTTCATCATATTCTTCGGTTGCCTTATCGAAGTTGTGTGCGGTAGTTTACTTAGCACGTCATTGATAACCCGATTCTGCTAAAGTCCAACTATTATCATGCATACTAATGAAAATCATTGTTACCATCATTGAAAATCATAGTTGGTGTAATTCAATGCTAGACATTGTGGCCCAAGGTCCTTTGCCATAACGATGTCAGATGTTTAACAGATTCACATTATTCAGTTAGCGCCATGGATAATGCTGCAATGCACCACCCATATTTTATCACAACAATTTTGAAAGGACACCTCCATGAGGGATTTGGATCTTTACACCCTTCTCCTCATATGTCCAGTGGCCTGATGGCCATTGGTACCACAGGTTTCAGGTTAGAATCATGGCGAAGGCATGGATGTTTGTGAGTGGTTCGAATCCACGTTAAACAGTAAGTACCTGTCTAATTAGATTAACATGTGCAAAAAATGACTATAGAGCGACAAACTAAACCTCCTTGAGCCCAACAGAAGGGCTATCTGGCCCCCTGAGTTTAATAAGCATAATCCTGCTATAGCCCCATGTATGCTATGTATGGAAACTTTTTGGTTTTGGCTTCCGGTCTCAAAACAACTTCGTTGCTATGGAAACGCTATATACCAGGCCGTTGTAGCTATATTCCCCACAATTTCTGAAAGCAGTAACAGTGGCATGCACCACTAGCAAAGAACATGTTTTCTTCATGCATGTGACTATCTTTTCCACTGGCTGAGATTGGTTTGGTTTTGTCGCTATCGTCATTTTGTGCACACTTTTAGGCTAATTAGACGGGGAGGACCTACTACAGGTTTAACGGTTCCGACCACCGACAAACATCCATACCACCGCCATGATTCGAACCTGAAGTCAGCTCAGCACCAACGGGCTAGCCGATTGACCATCAGGCCGCCTGGCTGAGAGGGAGCTATAAAATCAATATGAAGTCTGTGTGATGAATTATGGCCCTAATTTATGCTGGTGGTTTTTAGATATTTTAGACAATAAAGGCAATTTGAATTTAAGGGTGGAAAACTTTCTATATTTTAAAAAATACACTAAAAAAAAAATTAAAAAATTAAAATAAAAAAATAATTAAAACTCATTCTAGCATCAATGCACTTAAAAATTTTATTGTAATAAATAAAAAATCGTAAAATAACAATAAAAAACAAGATAATTAGATAATCAATATAAAAATTAAATGATTTAAATTTTTTATCATTTTATAATTTTTATAACACGTACCATTTTTCATTTATAATTTTAAATTTTAATTTTTATCAATCTCAAAATTTTTATCTGCAAAATAAAATTTTACTTTCGAGAGACAGAACGATCGATTTTCACGAGCATGGAAAAACTCGACTTAAATAGAAGCTTTAAAAACGAACGGGGGAAAAAAATAATAATAAATAAAAAAAAAATAATAAAAATGAAATGAAAAGGAAAATGCCAGGTTTGCAATAAATAAAAAAAAATAAAAAATAATAATAATAATAATTTACTTAATAAATATAAAAATTAAATATTTTAAAATTTTTAGTTTTTTATAATACATGTTTGCATTATTTTTAAAATTTAATTTTTATTAATCGTAAAAATTTACACATCATGTGCATAATAAATTTTTTCTCTTCAGAAAACTATCAGAACTTTCACGGAACATGGAAGAAACTCGACTTAAATAAGAAGCTTTAAAAACGAACAGAAAAAAAAATGAAAAGGATCGAGAGATATGCAATAAAAAAAAAAATCGTAAAATAATAAAAAAGAAAATAAGGAATAATAATTGAAATCAAAATAAAAATTAAATGATTTAAATTTTTTTAATTTTTTATAATCATAAATAATTTGCATTAATAATTTTTAAAATTTTAACTAACTTAAATTTTTACCAACATTCATCAAGATATACAACTTAAATGAAGCTTTAAAAACGCAAAAAAAAAAAAAGTAAAAAAGAGATTTTATTTTCGAGCAAAACTATCGACGCTTCCAAAAATTAACATGGAAAATTTTAAAGTTTTAAACTCGACTTAAATTTTAAAAAATTTATTTTTGATTACAAAAAACTCCTTTAAAAATAAGAACAAGAAAAAGAAAAGAGAGGAAAAACTACGACTTAAAATTTTAAAAACAATAAATAAAAATCAAAAATAATAATATTTAAAGTTTGATGTCAATAAAATAAAAAATCGTAAAATTTAAAATTTTAATATTTAACATAAAAATACATAATTTAAATTTTACATTAATATATTTGGAATTTTAATTGTTATCAATCGTTATCAAAATTTTTGTGCAAAATAAATTTCGAGCAAAACTATCGACTTTCACGAACATGGGAAAAACTCGACTTAAATAGCAAGCTTTAAAAACAGAACAGGAAAAAAGCAGGGAAAAGGCCAGATTTTCAATCTTCAAGACTGCAATTTGGAGAACTCAAATTTCACTCAATCGGAGAACTGCTTTTTTACTTTTGGCGATAAATGGATCATTTAGTGATGAATTTAGCTCGATTCGCTCATTCCAGGCTTTTATCGGCCAATAGTTTTCCGGTTTGTGATGTGAAAATTGTCAAGAGGTTTAACACCTTTTCTCAGATGAAACACGTGTTCTAACAGGTAGAGTTCTAAAAGCCCTTGGTTACGTCAATGCACGTGTGATATTTGCGCAGTGAGTGTCAAAAAGCGAAGAATAGAAATCGGGAGAATGTTTCTTTTTGCAGCGGGGCGAAGGGTCAGGCTGATCGCCCCATTTGGCGAAAAATGTGGACTTTCGCATTTTGACAGTTCAGTAAAACAATTTGTTTTCAGAAACAAGCCTACGTTTCGCATCGATCGGTGAGGAATTTTACAGCACTACAAGGCCGAATTTTAATCCCCGTTTTACAGAATGCAATAATATTTAAGATGCATTATTGCAATTATATTTTTAGACGTGCAAGTTTGTAAAATTGTGATATTCATTCATTATTTTGAATGTATTAATAAAAAATTATTATAAATAAAAATAATAAAAAATATATAATAAAATGCATGCTAATTTTTAATAAAAAGTGATCACATGTATAATTTTAATATCAAAAACAACAACATATATATATATATATATATTATTCAAAAATTTGAAAGAGAGGAATTCTTGAAATATACAAAAGTATATAAGCACACAATATGAAGGCTGTTTTAATGCTTTTTTTAAACAGAAAAATAATTAAAATAACTCATCTATATGAGCATCACAATAGTAGCATTAAAATGTATTTTACAAGCTAAAGACCAAAAGATATACATCTTGTTATGTATAATTTATGGGTTTAATTTATTTATTATTGCAAATAATGAAATCATTTATTACGAATTATTCCTGGTGTTTATTATTATCTATTGGGGGCTCATCTATATGAGCATCACAATAAAAGCATTAATAGCAACTTTACAAACTAAGAGACCAAAGAATATACATAGATCTTATTTACATAATTTACAATTTGTATGACTACATTGAAAATAATTAAATCATTTATTTTACAATTATTTCTGCTGTTTATTAATACATTAATAATTCAGAAATACACAAAAAATATAAACATTTATAAATATTTCAATGCATTAAATTATTTATTAAAATATCATCTATATGTGAACATTACAATAGAAGCATTAAAAGATACTTTACAAACTAAAGACCATATAGATTTTATTTGTATGTATAATTTACAATTTGTATTTGTTTGTCACTACAAATAATTAAAATCGTTTGTTACAAGTATTCCTACTGTTTATAAATGCATTACATTTTTCGAATAAAATTAAAATTAACTCAATAGAAAACCGAAAGAAACGGAAGGCAAAAATGATATATTTTTTCAATAAAAACCCCTCTAAATTTCTTCAGTCAAAATACTAATTTAATAATTTCTGTTAGTAATTTATATATTTTCCCACATTTCTATGCTGACGAAATTTTCCACTCTTGTACCTGCGACCTGACGGGCTAATTGTAGCTCTCTGGCTTTTGATACCACAGGTTTCAGGTTCGAATCTGACAGTGGCATGGATGTTTGTGAGTGGTTCCGGGGTCCACGTTAAGCTGTAGGTCCCGGTCTAATTAGCCCTACTGTGTACAAAAAGGTGATCGTAGAGCTACAAACCAAACTAGACCGTGTTTATGTTTACCAGGAATGAGCACGATGAATCTGTAGATCTGAAAAATTTCCCCTTGAGTTCAGACTGCTCAATACCATCCTTGGGATTGTTTATTTTTAATTATAATGGCACAAAATCGATCAACGAGCAACAAGCTGAATCTGCTACGAATCAGCTATTTAAATCGTGACATTTGTAAGCAACACGTTATTTTTATGTTGCAATTTATTTATTTTTTATTTATAAATGCTATTTCCATTTTGTTAAAATCGTTCCTCTATTGAAAATACACTGAACGAAGCCTATAACATAAGTTGAATTAATTCTGTATTGTTATGCTCAATGCATCTATTAATTGATAAATTGCTTATTAACTGAATGATGGTTAATTATTTATTAAAACAGAAATCTCATCAGTACTCATTTGTGATTTAACTGAATTTTAATTAACAATATGATCAATCATTTACTAAATAAATTCACTTCAATAAAGGAAAGGTTGGAAAATCAATACATTTGTGTACGCTATCATTTGCAGTTTTTAGAGAAGTATAATATCAAACATGAACATCGCAGAATATATTATTATAGGTATAGTTTCTATTTTAATGGGAAATTTAACCCATAAAACAACATTTTCTTGGAATAATCGTTATCTTTTATTATAATTTTCGAAAACGAAAATAACTAATTTTATTTACGAAACAAAAAAATAATGGGAAATAACTAATTATTAACGTTGAAAAAAACAGAGCCTGAATGGCCGAATGGCTAGCGTTCTGGCGCTCGGTACCACAGGTTTTGGGTTCGAGTCCCGGCGGTGCCATGGATGTGTGTAGAGGTTCGGAATCCCACTTTAAACCGTAGGTCCCGGTTTCATGGGATCGTAGAGCGTTGCGAGGGCATTGTTACTGTGCGTCCGTGGCTTATCTTCAAGTTACACGCCCTCTGGGTAATGAAAAGTGAATAATGTCTGTGCAGCGCTTGCCTTAAGGCATCTAGACGTCCATGTCTGTTTGCCAGCTGCATTAGAAACTTAGACTGCTGTTTGCCAGCTGCATTCCAGTTAAAGAAAATGATAAAAAGAACCGTTTTGCGGTTATAAAAGTGGAATAGAAGTGAAAATGCTGGGGAAAATGATTTTTACTCTAGATACAAAATATTGCGAAAACGCAACGTAGTCCAAAACGTTTACTGCATGTTATTGTAGTTAAATGCATTTTCTACATGTTATTGTAGTTTGTTAGAATAAAAACATACAGTCATAGAATTTTCATCTAGCACTGGTCTGGCACAAGAATAATTCAAAATAAAGAAAAAATCTGCAAAACTGTCGCAAAAAGAACGACTAATCGTTATAAAAATTATTTTAAAGCATTATTTCTGTGTTGTGTACTATACTCCTATATACTACTACTACTATATATATTATATTCCTTCTAGAAGTGTAAACCTTGTGTTGAGACACTCTATTAAATAAATGGATAAAAATTATTAAAAAATTCAATATTGCCTTGTAAATGATTTTTTATATTAGGAATGCATAAGTAAAAAATATATAACAGGTCACGTTAAATGTGTAGTGAGAAAAAGAAGTGGTCTGACAATATGTGCTGTATGGCAACTTCGTCAGATATCTTTTTCTAAGTCTGTTTTTATCTACTAAGTTTATAATTAGCAAATTAAAATTTTTTCATCTTCAGAACTTCAGAAAGAAATTTTTTTTTATAGTTCTGTGAGACGTGATTATAATGCAATTCATTATTGTATCACATGTACCATGATAAGTGTTAGTCGCAATATATATCTTTGTGCACACCATTTCTCCTTTGTATCTATGTATAGCCCTTCATTAGTTGAATGGTGAGAATACAAAATAAAAGAATGATTTTCTGAAAAGTTATCTTAACGAACCTGACCTTTTTATAACATACATGAAGAATACCTAGAAATCCCAAAAATAGCCAACCTAATGTGGCGCAAGATAGATGACAAAACCTTTTCGATTTTAAACGGTTTTATTACTTTTGAATAGTTTAAAAGTAATTTTAGCTAGTCGAATTAGATTAGAGAATTTACTCTTCATTTATTTCACTTTTTGACGTACATCAGTGAGTTTTTGTGTTTTGTGTGTTACTTTTTTTTTTAAATAGTTTAAAAGAAAGGTAACAGTAAAAATTACTATGTAATATAAATAAAAAATAGGGAAGCCATGCAATAGACGACACTTGACACTGTCAGTAAACTAGCTGCGCACATTATTACTATCATTTGTGAACATAACGTTCCTGGTTAGAGGTCTGGGACGTCTCCTGAAAAGTGGCACCATAAAAAAATAAGCAAGACTATAAGTTATTATTTAAATCAGACTAATCTCCTTGCTCAGTACCAAAAACTTTCATTTCAAAGAAACGCTGATTTGCACTTGATTTTTATTTATGTGTGTTTTAGAACTGGCGTGAAATATGTGTTGCTAAATGTAACGATTGACCCATATCAAGTCAAGTGCTTTGTCGTTCATTTTGAATTGTCTGGGTTTCAAAATTTTAACAGATTATTGTTCCACTGTCCTAAAAAAAAGAGTGTCTAAGGATCAATTTATGTTTATGAAAGTTAATTTAACAATCACTTAACAAACTTCTCTGTCTGAATTGGATAGTGCCTTTTGTAGGTTTTGAAAAATTGCTTCTTCAAGAAGTTCTAGAATTTACAAATTTTATTATAGTTCTCTTGATTTCAATTTGATAGTTCTTGAAGAATTCTAACCAATTGTTTCATACAGTACTTTTATTAAACATTGGTATACACCTATATGTGTTAGTCCAGCAATATATGCTCGCACATGATAAATTGAACTTAATGAAAGGATTTTAGCTTTTGTTATATTGTATTGCCTTAATAATTTTAATTGTTTTTTATTATTATTATTATTGTTTTGTTGTGTAGTGTGCATGTTGGACAACCAGATTGTAGCTGGGTGTGATTGGATTAAAATACTTGAGGCACAGGTTGGAGAATTCGTAGTTTTATTTACACACGCACCACACATATACGTTTAGAAACATAATACTATTTAACACATTTAAAGACACATAGATTCGAGAAAGAATTCCACTACTAAGTCGAATATCCGATACTCAGCTACGCGCAGGATATGCGAAATATACTTCCTCTCCGGGAGAGAGTCTAGAGCTTACTGTCCATTTTTTCTGAACGCCAAAGGGGGCGTTCTTGCCAGTGTGTAGGGGGAAGTACGGTTACAATTGTAATATTGGCTGCCCTTATTTTCACTAATATATACCACGAATAGTCCACCAATGAGTATTGAGGGAAGAACATTTCCTTCCAGGAGGATTTTTATTGGTAATTATTTCGCATTTGAGTGTCATATGGGAGAAAAATCTGAAAACTCTCACTAAACATTCTAACTAGAAATGGGAAAAACTGTTACAATTGTCACCTCGACTCTTCGTTTTTGAAAACAGTGACTATCATGGACACTTTTAGCTGATTTGAATCTCAACCCTCCTTCAAGCCAGTTACGCATAGTACTATTAGAACATTGATAATGTAAATTTTTTTAATTGAAAAGATACTTGAATTCATAAGACAAACAAAGGTGATATTGCATTTAAAAATTCTCACAGTAACCTAGCCGGATTTAATGACTCAAGTAATATCATTTTAATTAATAATTTAAATTGGGTTTCAAACATTTGTTTGTTACGATCAGATTGAGAAAAATTAGATAATTTAAATTGACAAATCATAGTAATAATAATAATAATATAATCAATAATTCAATAATCATCATTAAATCTAAATATCAATAGTGTTTTTATCTAATATCGTATGGTAACGGAATTAGATGTTGTTTGATTTGCAGAAAATATATTTTAATTAATAAACAGAAAATAGATTTAATTTATATTATTTTTTAATTATAGAATATAGATTTTAAAAAGATTCTTTTAGATTTGTGACTACAGAAAGACTCCCAAAAATATTCGTCTATGTAATAACTATATATTTTTCCTTAAAATCAATTGGTCTTTATATTTTTTAAATAAAAAAAATTTCATTTAATAATAACGGTAAAATGCATATTATAATAATTGATATTGTTATACAAATTTATGCATAAAATTGTAGAAATTAATTTAAGTTTTGTTTTAATAAAAATTATTAAGCTACTTATTAAAATATAAATTTAATGTTGAACACTTAATCATATAAATTTAGATTTAAAAATATGTAAATAAGTTATTTCAACTTATTTACGTATTTCAAAATCCCAATTATAACAATTGAGATTTAATATATATTATATTATTATATTTAATATATATTATTTTTTATTTCGGCCATGGCAATATAAAACTATTAAAGATTAATGAAAAATATATTTTCTGTGTCATTTTAAATACTATTCGTAAAATTAATTTTATTTTATTTTTAAAAAAGTATATAATTTTATATAACTTATTGAAGTATAATAAATTCAAAATAAGACAAACAAAAACAAGAGTTTTGAAAATAAAAATGGCGAAATATTTTCCAAACGATTATTTTACTTTCGAAAAACTCCGAAATTTTATGACTTAAAAATAAATTTGCAAATCTTTTGCAAAATTATTTTATTTATTTGCTTCTATTATTTATTTCTATTATTTTATTTATATTCTAAATTATTTTATTTATATGATTCTATTATTTATTTATATTATTTTACTTTAATTTTAAAAATGCATATAGCTATACGTAACTTATTGATGTTTAATAAATTCAAATAAGACAAACAAAATCGAATGTTTTGAAAATAGAAATGCCGAATTATTTTCCAAACGATTATTTCATTTGAAAAAATTCCAAAATTTTATGGCTTAAAAAAAGAAATTAAAAAATCGTTTGCAGCTTTCAAATTTATTTTATTTATAAGATTCTGTTATTTACTTCTATTATTCTATTTGTTTTATTTATATTCTAAATTATTTTTTGTATATGATTAATATTTCTAATTATTTTTATACTTATATTGTAGCAATGATCCACTAATGTACCTGTAACTGTACCTGTAAAACGATTAACTGGTCAAACAGAACAGTTCGTGCAGCAATGAAGTTAATGTAATTATCTCGTGAAAGAAGTGTCACGGTATCGCATCTCTTGCGTGACTTTTGATATTAACAGCAGTTGGTCCCATGCCAGATATCCCACAGAAGTTTTCCACTGTTTATTTATTTAACAATGTTTGTTTTTCGCTGGCTTGCAGATAGCTTTTGTCACAGAATAGTTCCTCTCTTCAAAAACATTCCAATTTTCGAATGAAATATTAATGTGCGGGACGAATTTAAATTACTCTAAACAAAATGTTTTCGTACATAGCTGTGCGTTAATTAAAATGCTCTACTTTTTTATTATTCTGAAGTAATTTTAAACTATTTTTATTTTTGTATGTTGTCCACTAAGCTAAATGGTTTGTGACCAAATTTTGTAAGTGTATGATTTATAACTATATTATTATGCATAAAAATAATTAATTTTTTTTTCATTTTATTTTTATTATGAGTAAGAAAACCTACTAGGAAAATTGTTCTTTGGAGCATCTTTCATTTTTTAGTCATTTTTCTAAGCAATTGTTCATAATTTAATTAAACTTTCGTTACTATTTTAGTGTAGAATACTTTTTTGACCTTATTTACTAGAAAGAATATTTACTATTTTGCATGTGTATAGAAAATTAAAGTGATTATTTTTACCTTAATTAAATACTTTTTTTATATTCTTATTTAAATACTTTTTTATATCTTATTTAAATACTTTTTTACCATATTTAAATACTCTTATTTACAAGCCGCTGGTGAGTATTAGGGCCGAGGTTCAATCCGCTAGCGGCGTTGTTGTAGACACTATTTCGAAAAACGAGGAAACTCGATGATGTTTGAGATGTTTAGCATCTTACCTCGTGAATCGGACTACCTTGTGGGAGTTTTCGGGTTTTCTCCCATACGAAACTCAAATGCGGGAAATTCCCTAAAAGACTTCTTGGAAGGCACTGCCCTCCTTCTTCAGCGACACGGAGCCAAGTCAGACTTCTATCTACGGGTGCTCCATCACAACAGAAGCTGTTCTCCTTCCATCAACCAGAAGCTGCCCCCCCTTTCAAATAATATAACAAGAGGATGGCTTTAAATTAAAAAGTTTCAAATAATAATAATAAAATACGATTAAAAATTTTATATATTTATCCTTATTTTTATTTTAATACTTAAATTGCAAAACTATTAATAGACTTGGTGAAATTGATTTTTGCTTTCTAATACCAAATATTTTTAGAAAATCTCATTTTGATTTAAAAGTGAATACTTTTATACTCTTTCCAAATACATTTCTAGATTTAATTAATAAAATTTAATTGCATAAATACATAGATAAATACTATTTTTATCTATTGCATATTTAGTAGATTCAATTTATATTATGCTTTACTGATTATCATCATCATCATTGGATGGGCCATTGGAGGCCAAGACAATTTACCTACTGGCATCCATATTTTTCACTTTTTTAAGGCGGTTTGTCAGGAGCAGCCTTATCCACCTTATCAAAAGAAATCGAAAATATCTATTTAAAAATTTTTACATCTTCATACCAATTTATTGGTCTGAACCCTTAAATGCAAATATGCAAAATTTTATTTTTTATAAAATTACTTTCCAGTCGACAAAATTTGTATCTATCCTGCTCAAATCCCATGGAAACTTTCGGTTTAAAAAAAAAACAATGTAGACTGATTAAAAATTTCGTATTTACCAGCCTCTCAATTTAACTGATTTAATTATATTCTTATTATAAAGTAGTTAACAAATTGTTAAACATTCTCATGGCCATTTTCTTTAATAAATTATTTCCAAATATTTTCCTTGTGTTTTTAAGTTTATAAAAATAATTTTTCTTTAACAGGAACTTGCTTCATTTCATAAAAAGTTTTATGCATTTGATTAAAATGACTTTTATGGAGGTTAGGGATGGTAGCATTAGTGGTAATTAATGTATATTTTGTACATCAAACTGTAGGTCCTGATATAATTAGCCTTTGAATCTGTGCTTTACAAGATTTGACCAAATTTGTTTCTGAGCGACAAATATTTAAAACCAATGTTGTTAATTGTATTGCAATGGTTTTTAAATTTTTTATTGAAATTTTTGTAAAACTGAAAGATTGCCCACCTCCATCATGCAGATGTCCATTCGATTTCACCTACATCATTCCAAAATTGTATCAGGATTTATCTTCCTACCTTCAACTGAAAGCACAATCAGCGGTGAATGATCAATGGCTGAAAGTTGGATTCTAGATTTCGCTCTAAACTCTGGTACCACAGGTTTCCAGGACTTCGAATAATGGCGGTGGCATGGATGTTTGGGGTTTGTTCGAATGTTTGTGATACATGTTAAACTGTAGGTCCCAGCCTAATTAGCCTAAATTGTGCACAAAAGGACTACAGAGCGACCAACTGTACAAAATCTTCAATTTGGGAGCTTGACCTGCTGTACAGAGTTTTTTTTTGCCACCTCATCTACCACGAGCCAGGATTCGAACCTGAAACCTGTTTAAAGTACCAAGGTCAGAGGGTACCATTTGGCCATCAAGCCACCTGCTATACAGAAGGTTAATAGTACCTGTTAACAAAACTTTAAAAAGGTAAATTAATTTTTAATTTATATTATTCAATGAATTGTTACAAATTCGCCATTAGAAATATTCTATCCTGTTTTGTTTTTGAATATGAATCCTAGAAATTCAACATTTTTTTAAACATTTGAGACTATTAAGATTAAAATAAAAATTATTAAGATAATTATAAAAAATATTAAGATAATTATAAAAAAAATATTAAGATAATTAAAAATTATAGAACACATTTTATAATTTTTTTTTCTTTTTTCCATCAGACGCACCTGTTTTCGCACAAGCAAGCTTTAATTACCTGCGACAACCCTCGAAAAAAATCGAAGATTCACCTCATTTTCCGACAGCAGCAAAAACCAATCGAACTCACACCGGTGAGCTTGGCGACTTTTTCCCATTCCGCACTTGGCGACATCCCCGCGGAAGGTTTCGTCGCCCTGAGACTCTGGAAGACTCCAGCAACCCTAATCCGAGGTACCATCTTGCCCAGCTGATCGAAAAGAAATTCATCCTCATCTGATCACGTCTCTGAATCTTCCAAAATCGGACATTTCCTCGTCCGAATTTATACGGAACGAGATTCAGTTTCCGTTTTCGTTCACCATTATCATTATCATCATCATATTCGGATATGCAGATGAAGCTGTTCGGACGAGCTCTGGTCTGACGTATTATCCTGCGAATTGTCAAATGGTCAATACTCCCCGGAAAATTTCGGGATTTTTCCGGATGGTGTCAGCTTTAGAAAGGACTGGATACTTCCCGGAACATGTTGATGTGGTTTCCATGTGCATGTGAAGTGTTACGAACTGTGTGCAGTATCCGCAATGTTGGATGTGTGACCGGGTATGTGTAGATACTTCTTCGCCCTTAATCATAACCGGTGCTTATAGATTAGCGAGATATATATCTTAAAAACAGTGTGCTAATAGTTAATTCATATGGTGTTATGATATTGATATAGATAAATTTTTATTATTAAATGATAAAAAAAAGTGATAATAAGACTGTATTGATAAGACGATATTGTCATGAATTTCTTTTTTTTTTTTTAATTTGAAATGTGTGAAAAAAAAATTATTAGTTACATCTATGATAACTTTATTAACATATAAAATTTAAATTAATTTTATTTTTCTTGAATAGTCAATTTAAAATTAATATGCAATGCATGAATAAATTTATTAATATATAAATAAAACTGTAATATTTAACAATACCTTGTATTAATATTAAAATTTGAAATAGCTTTAAATTATTCAATCTTTAAAAATTAAGAAGCACTTTAATGTTATTTTTTATTTACGATTCAATATAATAATAACATAAAATTAAAGATTTAAAATTCTGGATTGGTAGATGATAAATATATTAATTAAATATTTGTCAATAGACGATATAAGAAATTATTTTTCAATTAAAAGCATACAACAATTTATATGCATGATTAAAAATATGAAACTTTTATTACTCAGATTATAAAAGACTTTCAAATTTTACTTCAGAACAATAGTTCTTGAGCCCCATAAAAATATATATCATAATAAAAAACATTCATATTTCTATATAGACAGCTCATAAACTATTATAATAGGTGAATTTATATGGAGTGAATGATTCACTAACACTAATGATCATCATTAAATAATTTAATAAACAAGAAGATTACATCCTTTATTAAATATCCAAAAATATCATTTGACTCACCATAAAAAGATCTCTTGATTCACCAAGTAACTAATACTAGAAACATTCCTTTACTGAGAACCAGTAGAACATAATAATTTTCCAGAAACCACCAATGTATTAGATACCACTACATGATATCAAGTAACCACTATGGCTTAACAATAGTGATTCATTTGTGGTAGCTGTTAACTAGAAGATATAAAAAAGAAGATGGATCAACAACCATCAGAAGAAAGAAACAATTCTGGCGTCAAAAGCCCAGTGACACTCCAGATCTCGATGACCACTAGCAGTCCAGAAGACAGCATTCCATCCACCCCAAGGGTCCCCTCCCCTAATTTCCGTACCTCAAATAACAGCCTGAACTTGGGTCTGGAGGACCCTAGGCACCTACTCGGGGTGTCCAACATGAGGAACCTGTCTGTGGACTCTTCCTCGTCGTCCGGCAGCGATCCGGCCAACGCTGGTGGAAGCAGGTCGAACTGTTGCTCCCGTCTAGGTCCCCTGTACCACCCAACAGTCCACAGGGGCCTAGGTTCAAACTGGTGATCGAGGGACTGGTGCATGTGTGCCGCCTGAATCACACCAGGACTGTCATCAGCAAGCTGCTCAGTTCCAGGTTCTTGAGGAGGTGGGAAGGACATCACGTGATTTTAGACGACAATTTCATCACCTCCAGACATGTGAGTATGAAATTTGGATTTAATAGAATTTTTTTATTCATAATTTTAAAAAAATTTAGCCATAAAAGTCGTCTTTATTCTTATTATATTTAAAAAAATATGGTCTTAGATTATCCTTAATTGTATATTATAAATGTTTTACTTTAGTGAATTATAAGTGTTTATGACATATGCTATTAATGTCTCATATATGATGCCTACAGTTTGATATATTAATGTATGACATTAAAATATAACCTTCATTTATTAATATATTAATATAACACTTTGAAGTGCGAAGAAAGATCTATTTTCCATCAAATGGGTCGTATTCATTTCTAAGTGGTATAAATACATTTATTAATACACCTGAAACATGAGGTAAATATATATATATATCATTGATTGTATTAAAATATTGTGTATATATATTATTGATTGTATAAAATAATAATTTTAAATATACAGATGAGTCTTCCAAGTCTTATTAAAACAATCCTTTTTTATTAAACTATACCACTTTAAAAACTTCTGAATTTTATTAATCAATATATAAAAATAATGTAATCAAATTAATCATAATCAACAAAAAAATACACCTGAAATAAGTATATATATGCATATCATTGACTGTATAATTTTAAATATAAAGAAGAGCCTTCAATGCTTAATTAAGAAATCCTTTTTTTTTATTGGAACTATACTACATAAAAAAGTCTCTGAATTTTGTTAATCGATATATAAAAATAATAGAATCAAAGTAATCATAATCAACAAAAAAAAAAAAATAATTCGCATTTAATTTCCACAATTTGAAATCTCTAATTTGTATTCTATATTCTATATATTTGTAAATCAATACAATTTACGAAATTTTAGATTAGTTTATTAATTTAAATACTTAATACAATAATATTATGGATTTATGATTATTTTAAAGTATTTGAATACTTAAAAATTTCTTTTCAAATATTAATTGAAATATTTAATATTAACTGTTATTCAACTTTAATATTGAAATGATTTTAGCTTTTATTTATTTTTTTTTTTATGTGCATTAAACAGATATGCAATAAATATGTTTTTATATAAGTTTATTATTGATTTTAATTACCATGTTACCTGCATATATTATTAATACTATTGATGATAATGTCCGAACATCATATACATATTTGAGACATATTTGTAGTGCTGTAATTTATATGCACAATTAGAAAATATTCTTATAAATCAATCAAGTTTTGAAATTATTAAAAATATTCTTTTGTACTAAAGTTATAATATTAAATTTTGTCATCTTATTCATTTCGTTTAATTATTTAAATGTTTAATTAATTTTAAATTTATTTAGTTGTTTTTATATTGTATATTGTATTTAAATTTCTAAAGCGGATTATTTATACAGCCTGAAAAATGATTGTTTTATTTTAAATAAACAATTAATCAAATTAAAGTACTTATAAAATATATTATTTTAAAAATTTATGTTGATACTGTCTAAATTAAGGAATAAAGCAAAAATTTTAATACATCATTTTACTTTTGAAAGATGGCTAGTTTATGTTATATTGTTGAATATTGTTTGTAATTCCTGTGTAAAGATGGGATATTTAAAAATACATACCATGAGTTAAGTAATTGTAAAGTGAATAATAGCTGCTAGTTTATATTATATTTGTATATTATATATAAATTAGTAGATGCTAATTGAGTTATTTTGTTATTTGATAATTTAAATTAAAACTAATTTAAAATCTAATTAAATAATAATTTTAATTAAAAAAATAATAATAATTAAACAATAATAATTAATTTTTAAATAAGAGTTTAAAAAATATTAATTTTAAATAAAATCAAATTTAATTAAAAATATTTTTAATTAAATTAAATTTAAAATTATTATTTTTATTAATTTTTTTCTGATAGTTTTTATTTAAGTTATTTTTTATTTAATTGTTTCAAGCAGTTTTTTTTTTTTTTTTTTTTTTTTTTGAAAAAAAAACTTAACTTATTTAGTATATTTTTTTGTCCTATCTTTATATATTATATAATACAATTAAAATTTCTCATTGTCTTGAAATGTAAAAGCTTTTCTGAAAGCTAAAATTAAATGAAATTAAAATAATTAATATTATAATTAAATTAAAAATTAATTAATTTTTAATTGGAATTTATTTAAATTTATGAATTTAATTATAGATTATTTATATATATAGATTTCCATAGATTTAAATTCCTTAGATTATATATATAGGTTCCTTAGATTTAAATCTGTCCTTTTTTTTAATAAATTAAAAAAATTAAAAATGATAAATTAAAAAATAAATTAATGATTTAATTATAAATAAAATAATGGATTGAAATTTAAAAAAAATAATGAATTAATTAAAATTAAAAAAATAAATTAATGATTTAATTAAAAAAAAATTATTGATTTAATTAAAAAAATAAAACTTTAAAATCTACAATAAAGAGATCTGATAACTAAAAATGAAAACGTAAATGTTATTGACATTTATTTTGTTTATATACTTATATTGAGATTATTAATAAAAAGAAAGTCAAACGCTTTTTTACAAGATGGTTTGCATATTAACTATTTAAATAAATGTTAATTTCAATTTAAAAAAAAAAAAAAAACATCTGGCGTCGAAATAGATATTTTCGTTATAAAATGTTTTTAGTTTATATTTAAAAATTCATTTATTACACTAAATAAATATAATAAAAATTTTATTTTTATTTCGAACTATGATTGTATACCTCGATCGATAAAAGGAAATATTGCGGAAAAAATATGATTTCAGAAATTTAGCAAGGAAAAGAAAAAAATTGAAAGAATAAAAAAATTACTAACAGAAAATCCATTTCAAATGCTCGCTAGTTAGGCTTCCTGAAGAGAGGTTTTTGTGTTTCCTCATATATGGGACGCAAATGCGAGGAAGTTTCATCTAAAAGTCCTCCCCTCACCACTCATCTTGTGGCATACATAAGTAAAACACGTATATATAAGTAAAATAACACTCTTCTCAACTCCCAGAGGTAGTGTACACCTATAGCGAGTAGAATGGTTTAAATTCGTATCCGCTGGGCGTGCGTTGCAGCCACATCATTCAGGAAAGACTGGAATGGCTATTATGAAAATAGCGTCGCCTCTATAATCAGACTCCTTATTTGGTTGTTCATTCAAAATTAGTCTACCCTATAAATAGTTATCCCTGAAAGTTTATTTGTAAAGCAATGCTCCCCCCTTTATTACCCATCAGTGTCATCAGTTATATTCATCAGACATATTATATAAAGAAGAGAACACGTATGTATATATATAAACACAGACAAACACACACACACATATATATATAAATAGAGAGAGAGATACACACACACATATATATGTATATGTACATAGTGACCTAATGGTCAGTTGGCTAGGCTGTGCTTTGGCCTTTGGTGCCATAAACTACAGGTTCGTATCCTGGAGGTGACATGGATGTTTGTGAGTGGTTCGGAGTCCACATTAAACTATAGGTCCCGGTCTAATTAGCCCAAAGCGGCCAAAAAATTACCGTAGAGATACAAACCAAACCAAATCACTAATGTATATGACACAAAAAAGAAAAATGCAAATATCCTCTTACCCACTTTTCATGTTTAAGTAGAAAGTTTTAAGCATTCGATAAATAATTGTAAATGTATTACAAATTAAAATGTGCTGTCTTAGTCTCTTAGATTAAATAGTTACGTCATAGCTTGATTTGTAGTTTAAAAAATGAGTTTTGACATTTTTACCAAATTGAATCAGGAAATTTTGTAAATATTAATGATTATTTTGTAAGCTATGTATTACAGAGAGAAAAAAAGTTTGCTACTAAAATGATCATTTTATCAAATTACTTTAAAATTGCATTCATTTAAAAATAAAGATTTTTAATCTAAAAAAAAAATGAAATATTATTTAATAAAAATATTCATTGTATGGTCAGAATTACTTTACTGCTAGATAATGCAAACTAATGTAACTTTCTGTTAATTCCTATTAATTGTACGCCATGCCAATTTATTACACAGCAGCCTGATGGCGAATTGGCTAGCACTCTGGCCTTTGGTACCACAAGCTTCAGGTTCAAATCTTGGCAGTGGCATGGATGTTTGTTAGCGGGTTTGGTTTGTCGCTTTATGGTCATTTTGTACACACTTTGGTCTAATTAGATCGGGACATACAGTTTAACGTGGATTCCTAACCACTCACAAACATCCATGCCACTGCCAATACTCGAATCTGAACCTTATGATACAAAAGACCAGAGCGCTAGTCAATTGGCCATCAGGCCTCATTGTTAGTGGTTCGGGATCCACGTTTAATTGCAGGCCTTTCTCTAATTAACCCAAGTGCACAAAATGACCGTAGAGCGACGAATCAATCCAAATTATTTTACTGGTTACTTGATGTCAGGTCATCTTCATCAACATCTGCTAAAATATATATATGATAGGCGATATATTAATTTCATTTCAACTTTCATCGTTGTCAGTAACTGGAGATAAAAGCCACCTGGCCTTAGTGCTTCATCAATACCACCCCTGGACCCTGAAAGGATACACAGACTATAAAGGTCACGCACACAAAAAAAATAGACAGTCGACAAGGAATGAACTAGAAACACCATCAGTTTGCATAATAAAATTCACAACAATATTCCCTGCATGTAAATTATCTTTCTTCTTTAGATCTTCTTCTTTTTTATCTTTCTTTCTTTAGTTTACTTCTTCATGGAAAGAAAAAAAAATAATAACAAAACTATAGTAACATTCTTTATTCAACGCATTCAGACCCCTAAAAAAAAGAATATTGTTTATGATTCGAAGTGTTTATGTGTAGCAACGAAATTTAAAATCATTAGACAAGTACAGGATGATTATAATTTAAGTCCCCCATTCAAAATGCTGTGCAAAAAAAGAATCACTCGTCACAATGAGTTCAAATTTGAACTGAAGATACTTGAAGAAGGGAAACGGTACGGCATAGAAAAGTTCCAAAGTGTATTAATAGATGGCGCTGTAAGCGGCATAAAGAAAGTGAATTCGGCTGCTAGTGATATTTTGAATAGAAATGACAACGTATTTGGCACATTAAACCAACTGTAGTGTTCAATGTGCTTGATTGTTTCGGTTTTTTGACGGAAAAATGATTTCCAAATCCAATACCATGAATTTCAATTTTCAAACTTTGAACAAAGAATTTTCAATTTTGCTACCATGAATTCATTGTGACGAGTGGTTCTTTTTTACAGCATTTTGAAAATGGGACTTTTAATTATAATCATCGTGCATATAAAAAAAAATTAAACGATTAGAACTGTATTGGCAGATCAAAAAAATATACGTATTTAGACAAAATATACAATATCAAAATATGGAATAAAATGTCAGGAAATTAATAAAACCTCCTAAAAATTAATTATATTTATTAATATGATGAGTAATAATTTTGTAGATTTTTTTTTACCCCTGTCTACAAAATGAAATGTAAACCTGTGATGGTCCAAACAAACTTGGGCATTTTAAGGATTATTTAGCAAAAAACACATCTACTTTGTTTACTGCAATTTTAAAATGGAACATAATTTTTAGCAATAAATATCGTTGAGATAAAAAACAGTTTCGGCGATAAAAGATTCTTCTAAACTAGCATTTTATTCACAAAAGGTCGTTTAGCCAGCTGTAAAATAGAAAAAAAAAAAAATCGAATAAAATATTTTTATAATATTTAAATGTTTACTTTTATTAAAACTAATGCTATATCATATAACTTGTTTTAATCTTTTGCAAAAATCTTATTTAAAAATTACTCATCACTTTTTCGTTTGCTTGATCACTTTCAATGTTTCTTATTAACTAATTATTAATTTAAAATTTATTTTCCGAGCTAATAATTATATAATTAAATATTGAAAAATTGTTATAAAAAATCGTTTGGTGAAAGCATCGATAATTTTATTTCAATGTGAAAACGAGATTTTTCAAGAAAAGAAAATCGTTTGGAATTCTATAGTTTTTTTTTATTTTATTAAGATTGCTGTATGCGTTTTGTTCTTTTTTTTTTAAATTTATTTCACTAGATAATAATTATATAATTAAATAATGAAAAATTGTTCTAAAATAATCGTCTGTTGAAAACAATTTTATTTCAAAATGAAAATGAAATTTTTTCAAAAAAGAAAATCATTTGGAATTCTATACTTTTTATTTATTTTTTTAAGATTGCTGTTAAGCGTTTTGTTCTTTTTAAAATTTGTTTCAAGATCTGATAATTATGCAATTGAATGACGTAAAATGTTTCTAAAATAATTGCCTTTTGAAAGCATAGAAAATTTTATTCCAAAAGTGAAAATGAGATTTTCAAAAAAATCGTTTGGAAATCTATAGTTTTTATTTATTTTTAAGATTGCTGTATGCGTTTTGTTCTTAAAATTTATTTCTCGAGATAATAATTACATAAATAAATAATGTGAAATTGTTCTAAAAGAATCGTCTGGTGAAAGCAAAGACAATTTTATTCCAAAGTGAAATGAGATTTTTAAGCAAATAAAATCGTTTGGAATTCTACAGTTTTTTAATTTTTTTTTTTAAGATTGCTGTTATGTGTTTTGTTCTTACATTAAATTCGAAATTTTATGACTAACCTATCTATCGGCCAGCAGATTATATTTTTAATCTATCTATTTTAATATTTTTTAAGTTAAGTGGAAGTATCATGTGGTGGACCACTGTCTTTGCATCCCAATTTCTCTGCCTACTGTTCTTTCTCTCTAAATTGGTTCCTTTCCTGTTGCTATGACTAATCCTCGGCTTTTTGACCTATAACATCATTCGCATTCTAGATCGTTCCAAAATGGCGAACTTCTCAAGGTTACTCAACGGCGATACACAGCGTTTGTACCTGGTGATAAGGAAGCCACAGAAGCTAAAGCCACTGAGAAAGAGAAGCAGTACTAACTACACCATGAACTGACGATGAAGAAATTGGAAAGAATTTAGCTTACCCAATGACTTATCATGTAAACCCTATGACATTTTGATTAAAATAATGAGGAAATTGGATTGTTTTTAGCACTTTTTGAATGAACTTTGAAGATAGGATAGCTAAACTGGGTAAATCATTCTGTATGATGTGTTTGATTAATGTACTTCTAAGTGAAATAGATTAATTTAGAGAGAATTTGAAGAGTTATTTGAAAAAATATGACAATATCGAAGAATTATAACACAATTGTTCAAACAAATTCAAAGCCCTGTTAATTCTCATAAACTGAAAGGCACAAAAAATTAGTATGGATATTGCAATGAACTGGAATTTATTTTTAATAAACTATAAAGAGAGGACAGTTAAAAGGGCTACCGCATTGTGGATGATGTGTTTGATTAGTGTACATCTAAGTGAAATAGACTAACCGAAAAGAATTAAATGGAAAAATATGATAATGTGGAAGAATTATAATATAATCGTTACAAACTAAACGTTGAAAAATTCAGACCCTTTTTCAATTCTCATAAACTAAAAGTTATAAAAAACTTGATATGTATATTACAATGAACTGGAAACTTATTTTAATGATTTTAATCCTTATTCTGGATGATGTGTTTGATTAGTGTACTTCTAAGCGAAATAGAATTTTTATGAGACAACTAGAATTATTTGAAAAATGGTGATAATATCGAAGAATTATAGTGCAATTGTTATAAGCTAAACGTTGAAAAATTCACACTCTTTTTCAATTTTCATAAGCTAAAAGACATGAAAACTTGGTATGAATATTACTATACAATGACCTGGAAATTTATTTTAATGAGCTATGAAGACAGGACAGTTAAAATGGGTAGCTCATTCTACATTATGTGTTTGATTAGTGCACTTCTAAGTGAAATAGATTAATGATGAGAGAAGCAGAAGAACTAATTTAAAAATAGGATAATGTCGAAGAATTATAACACGATCATTATAAACTACACGTTGAAATATTCAGAGCCTTTTCAATTTTCATAAACTAACAGACAGAAAAATTTGGTATGAATATTACAATGAACTGGAAGCTTATTTTAATGAATGGGTATATGGACTAAAAATAAAGACTTTGGATAATCTTAAGAATAAATTAAAATAAATAAAACCATTTCATACCATTTAAAAATATCATATAGATGAATATTCATTAACATAGTACCTATTATGTTGAATGATAAAATTTATAACTGTATAGAATTTGGGTTACATAAAAAATAATACTGATTTAAATTCTTCTAATTAGCAATTTTATACTAAGATTGTAATTTCCATCAAGAGCAATATAATATATTCATATTATTGTCATAATTATTTCTCAAAATTCGTTGCAACTTAAAAGGAACAAATTTCGTACTTCTTTTCGAACTGAACGCCAATACATAAAAAATTGTCCCAACATACCTAGAGATAGTTTAATAAATATTTTTTTCTTTATGTGTAATTAATGGCATGATTATATAGGTACCGAAACAGGTTTTACTTCTGTTTTTAAATTTGTATAAACACAATTTTTTTATTAACACATTATCTTAAGCAAATATGCAATTATGATTCAATTTTAAGTATACGATTGATTATTGCTCATTGAAAAGTATAAAAATTCCACTCAACTAAAAATATACAATTGCCACTCAGTTAAAAGTATGCAATTGCTGCTTATTGAAAAGTGTACAACTGCCATTCAATTAAAAGTTTACAAATTCCACTCAAATATAAATATGCAATTGCCATTTAGTTAAAAAGTATGCAATTGCTGCTTATTGAAAAAGTGTACAACTGCCATTCAATTAAAAGTTTACAAATTCCACTCAAATATAAATATACAATTGCCATTTGGTTAAAAGTATGCAATTGCTGCTTATTGAAAGTGTACAACTGCCATTCAATTAAAAGTTTACAAATTCCACTCAAATATAAATATGCAATTGCCATTTAGTTAAAAGTATGCAATTGCTGCTTATGGAAAAAGTGCCATGCAACTGCCATTCAATTAAAAGTTTACAAATTCCACTCAAATATAAATATGCAATTGCCATTTAGTTAAAAGTATGCAATTGCTGCTTATTGAAAAGTGTACAACTGCCATTCAATTAAAAGTTTACAAATTCCACTCAAATATAAATATGGAATTGCCATTTAGTTAAAAGTATGCAATTGCTGCTTATTGAGAAAAGTGTACAACTGCCATTCAATTAAAAGTTTACAAATTCCACTCAAATATAAATATACAATTGCCATTTGGTTAAAAGTATGCAATTGCTGCTTATTGAGAAGTGTACAACTGCCATTCAATTAAAAGTTTACAAATTCCACTCAAATATAAATATGCAATTGCCATTTAGTTAAAGGTATGCAATTGCTGCTTATTGAAAAGTGTACAACTGCCATTCAATTAAAGTTTACAAATTCCACTCAAATATAAATATGCAATTGCCACTCAGTTAAAAGTATGCAATTGCTGCTTATTGAAAAGTGTACAACTGCCATTCAATTAAAAGTTTACAAATTCCACTCAAATATAAATATGCAATTGTCACTCAGTTAAAAGTATGCAATTGCTGCTTATTGAAAAGTGTACAACTGCCATTCAATTAAAAGTTTACAAATTCCACTCAAATATAAATATATGCAATTGCCACTCAGTTAAAATTCCGAAGTATGCAATTGCCAGCTGCAATTGAAAAGTGTACAACTGCCATTCAATTAAAAGTTTAAAATTCCACTCAAATATAAATATGCAATTGCCACTCAGTTAAAAGTATGCAATTGTTACTTGTTGAAAAGTATACAACTGTTATTCAATTAATAGTTTATAATTTTTCAATTATAATTATACACTCAGCTAAAGTATGCAATTTCCACTCAATTATAGATATGCAATTTCCATTCATTTAAATATATACATTTGTTTTTGGTTATAGTTATGCAGTTGTTAATTAATTACAACTATGCGGTTTCATAGGTTTTTTTTTGCCGTGATGTTATTCATAGTCAGGCAATATTATCTATCGGACTTTTATATGTGCATCTGTTGTTATGTGTTTTTATATGTATTTTATGTGTTTCTCGGTAAAGTCTTTAGCTAAAAATTATATATTTTAATTTTTATTTTCAAGTAGTTGAAATCTTTGATTTAGTTTAAAAGGTGAATAGATTAATCTATTAAGAAGGTTTCTGATGATTCTTTTCTAAAAACTTACTATATATTCTTTTTCTCATTTACAGCTTTATTAGTCTTTACAGTTTTATTTGGTCTTTATCAAATAGTTCCACCTGTTTGTTATGATAGGTTTCTTATGTTTATCGTTGGATAGTGTTTTCATAATTCAAAATAATTATTTATTTCCTTTAGGGATACAAGAATTAATTTTGTCGCAGGCATTGTATAAGTAAATTTATATGAGGTATCGTAATGGCAAATCATAATAAATTGATGACTACTTGATCACATACTCATATACATATATAAGTGCGCATTCTGTGTAAATCATTTTTATTATTACAGTTATTTATTATGTAGGAAAATTTTTTATCAGTATGTTGTGCTCTAATGTCGAGCATTGGATTATTTGTCCCTATTGCACATATATGGACCTGATGGTCGTGTGACTGGAGCTCTGGCACATGTTTCGGATTCGAATTCTTTCGGTGCCATGGATATTTGTAGTGGTCCGGAATCCACTTTAATCCACCGTAGGTCCCAGACTAGTATGACTGGTAAACGTACAGCTGACAACCATATCCCATAAAAAGAAAAACATTTGCTGTCTCGAAATCTGCCAGTAGGCAGATGGCATTGGCTCATCATGGGGCTGTTGGACCAATGATGATGATGATGATGATGATAACTGTTGCACATACAACGTTATCTAAAATGCATTGTAGGGGTTTTGCTATTTTGCATCCCCATTTTCTACTACATTTGCCAGACATTGCTAAATGTGGCTTTTTAGAGGTTCACATTTTCTGAATCCAAACAAAGGACTTTCTGACCTATGGATTTATGACACCCATCTCCAGCATAGAAGCGATTCTGTAACAATCGTCTGTTTTTTTTTTACCCAGCTCCCTTCGTTCGAAGCCCAATGCGTTATCCACTTGGCTGCTCCATGCAATTTCTTCATTATTTGATAATTGATCATGATAAAGATTATTTGGTTATAAAGGTGCAATTAATTTTATCTTTATTTTGAGGATAAAGTATATATAAAATAATTCCATAAGAGAAAGACATATTTTATTAAAATTGTCCCATTTTCATCGTCGATTCAACATATTAATATAATATTTACTATTTTCATCATTATTTAATTTGTTTTAATTCTATATCTTTATTTAACTAATCTTAATGATAATCACCTTAATTTATCTATAACTCACAGGGTGTAATTTTTGGCACGAAAAAAAAATTAAAAATCTCGTGTATTCTGGGCCTGTTGTTTGGCGTACCATATACCAATCATATTTCACTTTTACACCTCTGGCATAAAAATCAACCAGAAAATTATATTATAAATTTAAAATAGTAGATAGGCATTTAAGAATTATGGTGAATTTAAAAGAGACGATATTTTACCGATAATTATCTCAATTTTTGGTGAGATGAAAACCATTATCAACAGCAACACAGTTAAGCACTAATTTGGCCTTCTGTAAAGTGTTTTTAATTTTTGTTAATAACTTCGTTCAGGCGTTTCTCATTCAACAACACCCCGATGAAGGAGATGCTTTTGTCTATTTGTTGAATGCAGTTTTGTCTACTTTTATCCATTTGTAAGATGCGTTTTGTCTACTTTTTTCTATTTGCAAAGATGAGTTTTTATCTATTTTTCTATTTGCAAGATGAGATTTTTGTCTATTTTGGTCTCTTTGTAAGATGAAATTTTGTCTATTTTGGTCTATTTGTAAGATGATGTTTTATATATTTTGGTGTATTTGTAAGATGAGGTTTTGTCTATTTTGATGTATTTGTAAGATGAGGTTTTGTCTATTTTTACCTATTTGTAGATGTGGCCTATTTGTAGGAGGCGGTTTTGTCTACTCTTATATATTTGTAAGATGCGGTTTTGCTTACTTTGCCTATTTGTAGTATGCCATTTTGTTTACTTTTGCCTACTTGTAAGATGCGTTATTGTCTACATTTGCCTATTTGCAAGATGATGTTTGTCTATTTTGGACTATTTGTAGGATGTTGTATCTATCTTTGCCTATTTGTAAGGTATGGTCTATTTGTAGGATGTTATATATATCTTTGCCTATTTGTAAGGTATGGTCTATTTGTGCGAGGTGGTTTTGTCTATTTTTGGAGTATTTGTAGGATCATTTTTTGTCTACTTTTATTTATTTGTTGGATGGGTTTTTGTGTTTAATTGTGTTTACTTTTGCAAAAGTCCTGCTCTATTCCATAGTGCATAATAATAATTTTTCTTTATGTTTAGCTTATTTATTTTTCTTTACATAAAATTTTGTTCCTATTTTATTTTTTGGAAAAAAAATTTTTGGTCGTGGATTTACGCAAATGATTTTCCTGAAACATTCAAAAAACAAATGTCTACACATTGTATGCAGCAACCTATAATAACCGTTCCCAAAATTTAAAAATTTTTTTAGCTTTTAATCCATGATTTATAGACAAATTAAGGTAAATAAATTTTTAATCCTGATTTATTATAAAATTCTTTGAGCATTATATTGAAATAAAGTTAACGTCTTTTTGAAGATTAAAGATACTATTCAAGCGTTTTCCTATTGCAAAAGTTTTTTTGGTACCTTGATAAGTCTCATGTTTCAGCAATGCACGATGCTATTTTTTCCTGGAAGACCTCTAAGAAACTGGTATGGGCAAGTAAAAAAAAATTTATTGGTGAAATATTTGGTGAGAAACATTTGGAAAATTAATAGTCTGAAGTTGCCTTACTGTCGGGGATGGACAATTACACAGTCTGTTAACAATTATTATGGAAACCTCGTTCAGAAACAATACAATTACCACAAGTAGGTACATTATAATAACAATTGCAATGCACACCATTAGCAGATTCAAAACTCAACTCTCCTACACATCAGTTGGGCATGTTACTACTGGGCTACAGGTCAGGCAAGTTGGAGAGTATAACCCGAATTTCAAAAAGTCTAAAATAATGGTTCGCAAAGTGGATGATATCGCACCCTTAGAGGTGAGTCAAGTATCTAGAAAAAAGAGTCTTTAATAAAGAGTAGTCTGTGAAAACAAAAAAAGAAAGATAAGATAAAAACTTTTATTGATACATGTTTCATTTGGTTTTAATGTAATATAACATTATTTTACAACTAAGCAAAAAATAAAATGCAAGCTATTACCTATAGGTTTTAACGAGTAACTACTGGGAGGCAGGCGTATCGAATTTAGGAAATACATACATAATATTTTTTTTAGTTTTAAGGTTGTTTCGGAATTATTTTGATTTCTTATTGTAGTACATAATATAAATTTTAAGTTGCAAATGAACATGTTTATTACCTCTGTAACTTGAATTTTTATTTATTTTTTCCTCCCTAACTCAAAATAAGTTAGAAAATATCTAAACCTCTACAAGTCAAATATTTCCTTACAAAATCCGCGTAAGTCGAAATCCTCCTTAAGTCGAAAACTCGAATTATTTGGCGTCTCCCTTGAAGTTCGACTTACAGAGGTTCTATTGTATAACCATTAATTCATTTAATAGCCTACCAGGTTTTCACATTTTCATTAAAATCATTACTAATGTTGTTTGTAATATTTATTTTCGTATTATCGTACATTATATTAATTTTTTGCGTATAATGCGAGTGTTACAATTGATGATTTTAATCAACAATTCTATAATTCTATAATATATATTCAAGAAGCTTTATTAGGCTTTCTGATGTAAATAAAACTTAAAAGAACCCCAAATTTTTATACATCTTTTTTGCTTGTTCACTTAAAAAAGTAGATTTCTAAGGGGCGGTTAGCGTTGGTATCCCAGGCTCCTGGTTCGAATCCTGGCTGTGGCATGGATGTTTGTTAGTGGTTCGGAATCCATGTTAAACTTTAAGACCCATTCTGTTTAGCCCTCGTGTGCATAAAATGACCGTAGAGAGAAAACCAAACCAAAATGAGCAGTTAACAATTATTTTTATGATGTGAGGATAACAGGGCAGGTAAATTTTGGAATTACTGGTTTAAAGTAACTTGAAATATACATGCAGACCAAACGACATAGAGACTGATAAATAGTTCATCTTAATTGGAAACTTAGAATATTACCAATTATTGATGATTCATTTTTTTTAACAATTTTTTAATTTTGATCGTTAGTAAAACAATTTTGCGACAGCGTGTACCATGTATTATCACAATAGTATCATGCATTTATCGGAGTTAAAGTATTATTATAACTTACTGTAACTCATGATCACTTGAAAGCCATAGGCCAGGGGTCGGCAACCTGCGGCTCACGAGCCTCATGCGGCTCTTTGGATGTGAAGCTGCGGCTCTTTAGTTCCATACGCAAATATTATTTATTTTATCAAAAAAAAAAAACCCCATTTAAAAATCGTTCTGAATCGATTAACGAGGATTAGCACCGATTCTATCTCTCAGCCACTTGTACTCGCTTTTAAAATGTAACATATTTGCAGGTGGAAGCTATTCAACTTTCTTCTGCCTTATCACTTGCTATAGATGAGTCTTGCGACATAAAAAGACACGGCACAAGTTGCCCTTTTTGTCAGGTATATGCCTTCCCAAGGTCCAAAAGAAGAACTTCTAGGATTGCTACCGCTCTCGCGACAAACTAGAGGGGAAGATATAGCGAATGCAAAAATGACTTAAAGACAATAAGATCGATTTAAATAAAATCGTTTCAATAGAAACTGATGGAGCCGGAAGTATGACAGGAAAAATTAAACAGGCAACAACGATTCTTCAGAGCAAAATAAACCACGAAATTCTTACGTTTCACCGCATAATACAGTAAGAAGCGCTTTGTGCCCAAACATTTCCGGCCAAAATAGTTGAAGTCATGAATTTGGTAATCAAGATTGTTAACAGCATCTTGTCAAAAGCACTGTACCATCGTCAGTTTAAAGAATTCTTAAACGTAATGGAGACTCAGTATTTCGACCTCCTTCTTCACAATAAAGTGCGATGGCGTTCCAAAGGTAAGGTGTTGAAACGTTTTGCTTTGTGCTTGAATGAAATAAATACATTCCTAAATGAAAAAGGCATTAATCCCTCCCGGAAGACACTTCATTCCTTCTTCAGCGTCACGGACTGAAGTCAAACTTCTATCTACAGGTGCTCTACCACAGTAGAAGTTGCCCCTTTTCCCTCCATCCATGATCTACTCATGGAGTGTCCGTCCCGACACTGAGTATTAGTTTCAACAAGATTTTTTTGTTGCAAAACTGTCTTTCAAAATTTCGTATTTTAATAGAGAAGTATTTTGAAATAGCACATATTGATAAAAATATTTATATAATTTTAAATGATAATCAAACAATTTTTTTAGTATCGTGTTTTACTAATCAAGAGGTTTAAAAATAGGATTTGAATAAATGAAGCAAAATACACCAAAATTACTCCCTTTGTTAGAGAAAATGTCTGAAAATCCGAAAGGTCAACTCTTCAATTACGAGATATATTTAAACTATCTCATTTTCATTCACTTCAACTTTTCCTAATTTAAGATGTCTATTCGAAATAAAAGGATTCTAAATCTTGTTGACAACCTTGAAGCTATTTAGTTAACCTAGTTCTGCTTCAGTGACTACTCGAAATAGAAATGTGATTTTAATTCTAACTAAATTGGAGCGTAAAATTCACAGACATTTATAAGTCGTTAAAACCTTAATTTAATATAAAAAATTGTTGTGAGGAAATCAAAAATATTTTTTAATGAATGTTTTTAGAAGTGACTGATTTCATATTTGAAATTCAGTTTGGAAAATTGAAAAACAATTTTGTACGAAAAATTTATTATTCGGAACAGAATCAACAATTATCTTTTTAAATGAGCAGATTAGACACCCAAATTTTGAAAAAAAAATTTTTCAACGCACAAATATACAATATATTATGTTATTTTTTAGCATTTATAAGTGAAAAATTCACAAAATTCAAAATTGCTACAAAAGCCGTAATAGCATTTTTTTTCTTCAATGGCGCGACAGCCTAGCCTTCTGCCAACTTCTGAAACACGAGATGCCGTTATTTTCTTTTACTGAGTAGGGTTGTCAACCTTACTTCCATCAGTCCTATTACACCAAGACCTACGGTTTTTAAGTACATTCGAATCCCTACCACAAACATCCATGGCATGAGCGGGACACAAACCCGGAACCTGTGGTACCGAGCGCCAGTCATTCGGTCAACAGGCCTCCATAGTAGCATTCGTTGTATATAAAATTTTTTTGTATTTTCCAGTTAGTCGTTTAAAAAAAAAAAAACAGAAAAACTGACACTATTTGAAAAACTTGTTAGTATTTTTCTTATTATAATTGAGAAAATGAACAAGAGAATTTATTAACCTTAACGAATTCTAGTGTCTCTGAGCTAAAGTTCGGTTTGATTTGTCACTTTACTATCATTTTGCAAACTTTGGGCTTATCAGGCAAGAACCTACAGTTAACATGGATTCCGAACCACTAATAAACATCCATGTCACCGCCATGATTCGAACATGAAACCTGTGGCACCAAACGCCAGAGCACCAGTCAATTGGCCCTCAGTCCACTCGAGTTACGGATAACCTGAATTTTTGTCATTCTTTCATACACTATTAACATGCATACAACTCATTCATTTAACATTATTTAAAAAAAAATTTAAGGTATCATGGGCGAGTAACTAGCGATCAGGTTCGAATCCGGCTATGACATGGATGTTTGTTAATGGTTCGGAATCCTCTTTAAGTCTCTCTCATACGATCGTAGAGCGTCACAGAGCCCAATCAGCCATCTTCTCATTCCCAAACTGTTAAGGGGCAACTCAGCTTTAGGCACAGTGGTGTGGTGTGGTGTAGTAGTAGCAGTCTGTTATGACTGTAGAACTATTGATGCAGGGCTGACAACCCTGACAAGTAAAGGAAACCTCTCGTTTCAAAATCTGCTAGTAGACAGACGGCCCTTGGTCCACTATGAGGCTGTTGCGCAGATGATGATGACGATTAAAACATTATTTAGGTAGTACTCCAAAATATACAGTCTGTAAAAACTTTGAATTGGCTTTTTAGAAAATGAAACATTTAAAACTGTTAAAATACCATTTGATTGAAATTATATGAAGCTTAAATAAAAGTAAAAAAAAATCCTCTTTAGGAAAATTAATTTGCAAATATTTTATTATTAGAAAATATTACAGAACACACAGATGAATATTTGAGCCTGAGTAAAAACTTTAAGGCCAACACAGAAAATAACATATAAGGAAAAAAAAAAATTACAAATTCTTAGAAGGTTGTGTAGGAGCCATTACTTCGAATTACTTCAAATATTCTTGTTTTCATGGATGAAACGAGTTTCTGACAAAGGGTGGGGTCGGTTTTATACCATTCATCTTCGATAGTAGAACTTTCAGCTCTGTTGTTGATGTAAAATGTCTCCCATTTGCATAAAATCTTCTTGCTAAGTCAGCCCAAAGGTTCTCGATTGGGTTGAGGTCAGTTGATCTATAGCTGGCCATTTCACAGTTTCAACATTGTTGACTTGGAACCAATTTTTGTGCTGTTACTCGAATGGATCGGTGTATTGTCTTGCTGATATTTTCAATTTTCTCCAGCAAGACATTCAACATTCGGCAAAAGATGATTTGTTAGGACATTTTGTTATCCTTCAATTTATTCTACCTGAAACGAAATGCAATTGAACCCACACCATTGTAAGAAAAACAGCCCCAAGTCATGACAGACCCTCCACCAAATTGGCGCTTGGAGAATATTTCTTTTTCATTTCTTATATCATGTCAGTAATAATTCCACTCATCTGGTCCATCCAAATTCCATTTTTTTCGTCAGAAAAAATAATTTCTATCCATTGGTTGCCCCAGGTCATGACTTTCTGGCCAAAGTTCAAACGCTCTATTTTGTGTCTCTTCAGTAACTGAGGCTTAGTCAATTTTGCTGTATAAGAACCTTCCAGACCTTCTAATTGTGTTATAAATCGTTTTTTGACAAACTTTTTAAATCTGTCGTCGGAATCAGTTTCCTGGTTGAGTACTTTCCAGTAGATGCAAGTTGGCAAACTCTTCTTTCATCACGCGAGGACAAAGCTTTAGGTCTTCCCCAGTATTCTTTTTACCATAATTGTCTTTCAATTTTAAAAATTGTTGAGTACAGTCTTTGATCTTTCTATCTTTATCGCAATAGCACGACTACTCATTCCTGTTGAAGACAAAGCTTCGATCTGTCCTATTTTCACGATCAGTTAACTTCTTACCCAAACCATCTTCACAAAGATCACCAATACTTCGAAGAAACGTATGACAAATATGAAAATTGCAGCGTTGTCACAAGCTAGTAGTTGCAATGGTAATTACACGATTATATTATATTTATTTTTAAAAAATGACTGGTGGCCTTAAAGTTTTTACTCAGGCAGAAATACTAACTTTGTAAATAACCACATGTTTCTCAATTATGTATTTACAAATTATGTTTATAGCATTTATTTCTTATCAATGAACTTTAATAATTAATATTATTTGAATTCCTTTTATTTCATTTTACATTTTCTCAAAAATTTTTTACTGGCCTTAAAGTTTTTACTCAGGCTGTATGTAGAACACATTGAATTGGCTATTTAATGAAATCTTGTTACCATTTTCTTAATTATATAAAGAAATGGTAAAACCTTTTGTATCCTCTTTACGTTCTATCTAAAATTTAGCATTTTTTTCTGAGTAATGTACTTGAAATCTATCATAGATATTTTTTCCCTAAAATTCCCCAATAATGTTTTTAAGTAAGACCTTAAAAAATTTTTGAAATATATTTTCAATTTCTACATATTCGTTTAAATTAAATAATTTTCGTGAAACAATATTTAAAGTCCTTTTAAGAAAAACAGTCCTATCGATAAAACATTATCTTAAATTTTCTTCAGAACTATATCCGAAATCTTATTATAAAACATCATTATCTTCTTCTTCATTGGTATAACAGCCCCACTAGACCCCCATGGTGGGCAAGGCCTTCTGCTTACTGGCAGCTTCCGAAACATGAGTTGTTGTTTTTATTTTACTGGGTTGTCAGCCCTACATTCAACACTCTATAGTCATATTAGACCGAGACTATGGTTTAAAATAGATTCCGAACTCATTACACACATTCTATGACGTACCACCGAGACCTCGAACCGGTAAACCTATACACATATACAGATACAGATTTATATTTTACTATTCAATTTATCTCACAAATCTAAATAATAATAACAACAATAATATAGTTTAGAATTTTCATAAAGTTACTAAACTAAAGTACGATGTGTATCCGATGTTTTTAAAAGATTTTTTAATGTATTAATAATTTCATTTTTCTCGTTTATTACTAGCGATATTTCAATTAAATGTAATTTCCATTTTAAATCAGTTAATAATATCTATATAATAAAAAACATTACACTATAGAAGTGTTCAGACAATATAAAAGAACTTTTGAAAGATATTAAAGAATTCATAAGTTTAGTTAAAATACTCATCATCATCATTGGCGCAACGGTCCCACGGTGGGCAAAGGCCGTCTGCCTACTTGCAGATTTCGAGACGTTTTCTTTTTACGAAGTACGGTTGTCAGCCTTACGCCACGGCCATAAATATTCCCCGGTTCCAAAGCTAAATAGTGGATTCCGAACCACCACAAACATTCATGGCACCATCATTACTCGAACCTTAGGACTCAAACTAAGACATGTAGCACCGAGTGACAGAATTATAAATCATCAACCCTCTTAAATATTTTCAAACTAAAAAAAAAAAAAAATATATTAATCTTCATCTCAAACCCTTTTGGAAATCGGGCATAAATATTTTTTCCAAATAAATAGAAGGAAAAAAATCTGTTATGAAAACGTCATTATACGGAATTGGCCTAAAAAATACCAAGGAGTATTTTAGCCGAATCAAAAAAATGAAATAATAATTATAACTCTCGACTGAAGCAACAGTCCGTAGTAGACTAATGCCGTCTGCCTACTGGCAAATTTTAAGAAAGGACATATTTTTGTCAGCCCTATACTCAACGCTTCTATTGGTAAATCATGCAACTTAAATCAGAAAAAACCAAAATTTTAAAGTGGATTTAATTACTGAATCTATGGCATTTGAAAACGATTCGTATTAACATCAAAACCTGTGGCACTACGAGCGGCAAAAAAGTGTATTTGAACTTATGAAAATTTAAATAAATAATATAACGATAAAAAAATGCTTTGTGAAAAATAAAAAATGCTGAGCTAATAGAAGGAATTAAAAAAAAAAAAAAAGAAACCAATAGCTCTTGAAAGAAATTAATCTCAAACCCTTTTGGAAATTAGACATAAATATTCTCTTCTCAATAAATAGTAAATAAAAAAAATCTTTTGATGAAAACGTCATTATTCGACTTACCCTTCAAAACTACAAAAGTGTATCTTCCGAATCAGAAATCATGACGTAATTATAACTCTCGGACTGACACAACATTCTACGATGGACCAAGGGCGTCTGCCTACAGGCAAATTTCGAGAAAGGACGTATTTTTCTTTTTACGAGGTAGGGTTGTCAGCTCTACGCCCAATGCTCTACAGTCATAATAGACTTTGACCTACGATTTAAAAATTGATTACGAACGACTACAAACATCCGAAGAAGCCAATTTCGAGAAATGATATGTTTTCTTTTTGTACGAGGTAGGGTTCTCCTCTATACAGCCATATTAAACCGGTTTAAAGTAGATTCCGAACCATTACAAACATCTATGGTACCACCGAGACTCGAACCCGAAACCTGTAGCCCTGATCTCCAGAATTATAAAGCATCACCCTCTTAAATATTTTCAAACTAAAAAAAGAAGTAATTAATAAACTTAATCTCAAATCTTTTAGAAATTGAACATATATATTTTCTCAATAAATATTTTTAAAAAAATCCTTGATAACAACGTCATTATTCGGACATGCCCGCCAAAAAATACCAGAGAGTATTTTCCGAATCAGAAATCATGGCGTAATTATAACTCTCGAGTGAAACAAACAACCGAAAAAATCGATTAGGGCAAGACAAACAGGGGCTAGACAGGGAAAGTCCTTTATAAATAATTTTCATTCATTTTTTAAGTTTATCTGGCGCCATCTATTGGTAAATACATGCAACTTAAATCTAAAAAAAACTAAAATTAATTAATTAAATTTAATTACTGAATTAATATTTGAAAAAACTGTATTAACATCAAATGTCATCCACTACAAGTTCAAAAAAAACTGTAGTTGAACTTGAGTGGATGAATAATAAGTATTTTATGAACGATTGAAAATTTGAACAAGATATATATAGGAGAATGTGAGCTAATAGAAGGAATTGAAAAAAAAAAAGAAACCAATAGCTCGTGAAAAGAAATTAATAAAATTAATCTCAAATCCTTTTGGCAATCGAACATCGCAATAAATAGTAAAAAAAAAAAAAAAAAATATATATATATTTGGTAAAGACGTCATTATTCGGACATGCCCCACAAAAAACACCAGAGAGTATTTTCCAAATCAGAAATCATGACGTAATTATAACTCTCGAGTGAAACAAAAAAACCAACGAGAAATCGATTAGGCAAGACAAACAGGGGCTAAATCCATTTCGATTTAGACTGCACAAACTTCTGTCAACTGGTGAGAAAAGACAAAAATCCAATCTTTATCTTCCTTCTCCCCTCGGCTTTTACACCACAAAGCCCGTCTCCCTTGGAAACTATAATAACTCAATCTGAATCGGAAACATCCCCACATAGCCACGGCACTCAAAACCTGACCGTCTCCATGACAACAGGAACACATCCTGGAACCACGTGTTTTTTCCGTTGCCATAGCGACGGAGCCGATGAAAAGCCCGCAGAAGAAAATGGGAGAGTCCGCCATGAGAAATCTAAAAGGGTTTTAAATCCGATTTGGTAGTGCTTTTTCGTCGTTTAATGTAGGGTTTAAACGGCTCGCTTTCTAAAAGACTTCGGTCGGGGTTGACATGGAGGAATAGTTATTTTAAAAAAGGATTTAGATCTTGAAGTCTTTCGGCTTTTTTTAAAATCTTAGCCGGTTTACAAATCCTTTTAATGGTTATAAATAAACAAGTGGATTGGTTATTTTCGTTGGTTGAAAATGTTTATTAAGTTGACCTTTTGTTATAAAAATATTTTTTTTTATTTGTTTTCTTAGCAGTTTGGAATTTATATTATATTATGAGAATTGAAAACAGTAAATATTTATTATAATTAATTGTTCCATATTAATTTTTAAAAAAATTATGATCATTCTATATAGAAAACAAAAGATTTGTGTGGGGATATCTATCCATGTGAATTGTTAAATCTTTTATAATTATAATACGTTTTAGCTGAATTCAATTTTTTTTTTGATATGTAGGTAAAAATCCTGATTATATTCTTATTAATTAGATGGTCATTATATAAAAAATTATTTATTGATAGTAAGATAGATAATTTGATGGTCATCTATTTTTTCAGCGTACATTTAATGTTTCAAATCATAAATAAAATTTGAATAAAAAATAATTAGATATAAAATAAATTATTTTCGGATGTCATAACTTAATAATTACATCAAAATAAATCCAATATTTTTCATCGAATTTATTTTAGCCAATGCATAACAAAAAATAATAATAAAATAAAATAATGATAGTAATAAAAATAAATAAATAAAAATTAGAATATCTGTCTTGTTTTTCTAATTGCATCTCTATTAATAAGATTTCATGAAAAAAATTAAATAAATAAATTTTTTAAAAAATAATAATTGGATGGGACTATTTACAGATAACCAGCGGCATTTATTTTAAGTACAAAATGTATAACAACCTTAAAAAAATAAAAACCTATAGAATTCCAAACGATTTTTCTTTTTTGAAAATCTCGTTTTCACTTTGAAATAAAGTCGTCCTTTGCTTTCACCAGACGATCTTTTACAACAATTTTACGCTATTTAATTATATAATTATTAAAAGTATTAATTAAAATATTAATTATTATTTAATTATATACATAATATTATGTATCGAAAGCTCGTAAAAGAAATTTAAATAAACCAATAAGAATAGTTCATGAAAGAAATTTAAATAAAACCAATAAAAAATGACAAATTTAAGAAAATTAACCAATAAGAAACTTTGAAAATGGTCAAGAATAAAAAATTATCAAGGAAGCAAAAAATTTCGTTACCGAAAACGATACCTTAACATTATGGGTTATAATTTTAGAATTATATTCTTAATTTAATAAAATTATAATTTTAATAGCAATAAAATCAAATTAAAAATCTTTTCAATAGTTTGAAAATCGTCCGTTTAATTGTTTTTTTTTTTTCTTCCTTCTATTAGCTCACACTCTCCCTATATATATATCTTGTTCAAATTTTCAATAATTAATAAAATACTTTTTATCCATCCACTTGAGTTCAAATACATTTTTTTTGAACTTGTAGTGAAGGACACTTGATGTTAATAAAGTTTTTTCAAATATTAATTCAGTAATTAAATTTAATTAATTAATTTTAATTTTTTAGATTTAAGTTGCATATATCTACCAATAGATGGCGTCAGATAAATTTAAAAATGAATGAAAATTATTTATAAAGGACTTTCTGCATTATAGTGAAAAAAAAAGTAAGAATTGACTTTAAAAAAATTTTATAGTACTTGTTTATAAAATTATTTGTAAATATTTCAATGAACAAGATTAACAATAGTTTTTATTATTTTATAAAAACGTTCTTTACGAAAAAAAAAAAAAGGTAAACTATTTAAATTACTTTTATTCTTATCTTCATATCTCATTTCTGATCTCTATTATATTAGCTTAAAATTTATATTTTGCAAATTAATTTAGTTTTATTTATCTAGATACATTTCTTTCATTTTACCATAACAGAATAAATCAACGGTTTGTATGTTATCTATAAAACATTTGTTATTAATTATAATATTTAAAAAAATGTAAAATATTTTTCATGTGTTATTTGTGCTGAAATTCTACATAATATATTTTAGATTAAAAAAATCCAGATAAATACTTTTCTTTTCTAGAAAGTATTTATTTTTTTTTTTCTTAAATAAGTGAAAATTTTCCTTAAAGAAATTAAAAAAATTTATGATAAAGAAATTTAATTTAAAATAAATTTATTTTTTAATAAAAATTAAAATGTCACGAAGCCATAGTCTTATTTATTAAAGAATTATAATAGAGTTTTGTATAGCTTCAAAGAGGAAATTTTGAATTAAATGCAATGTTTATTTTTATTTTCCTAAAATTTTCTCTGAATTTCTTTGTACTTTTCTCTGAAATAATTAGATGTGCGAAAAGAAAATATAAATTTTCATTGAATGTAATTAATACCGTGTCAAACATAACAAAGAGTTAATTATTTCGAATATCAAAATTGTTGTTATACTCATCATTTGTTGTGTGCAAATTTTGAATTGTTGTTTGAATTTTACAAATCAAAAATAAAAACATTTATTAGTAATTTAATCAATGATTTTTCACGATTTCTTAATTCGGTATATTAAGAACAAAATTCTGTAGTTAAAACTGCTTTCCATACTTTTAAATAAAGATATCATTAGAACTGAAATATTAGCAATAATTTAATATAAATATTAGAGATTTATAACCTTAATTAACTATAATAACTATTTTATATGATAATAACTGTATACATCTATAGTTTTAACTGTGTGCAACTATAATTTTAACTATATAATTAATTAAACAACAAACAGTATTAAAAAAAAACTGATTATTTTTCTATCAGAGTAGTGATGGATAGTCATAGTAATTGATTATTTTAAATCAGTTCAGTTTATCGCTGAATTGCTACATTTATCTCATTCTATAGTGTAGTATGTGATTAGTGTAGTAGTACATTACATACTACACATTTGTACTGCACTATACTGTAGTATACTACACTACACCAGGGGTCTCCAAACTTTCCAGCCTTAGGGCCATACTGTTTACTCCAGTAAGTACCAAGGGCCAAAACTATTTTAATTTTTCTGCCATTATCTATAATTTCCAGTTAGTTGTTATGCTTAAGGTAACTTTTCTGCCTATTATGCTTGTCATGAAGCTTTACCCAGCAAGTAAATAAAATTGAGTTATTATCATTCTGTATTTTTTTTATCCAACTTATTACAGCAACAAAAAGTTATTCGCTGTCGCGGGCCGGATTGATGACAATGGCGGGCCGTAGTTTGAGACCCATGCACTACACTATACTAAAATCTTATTTCCACCTTAAAGATGGAAATACGATTGATAAATAAAAATTGTCCCTCAAAGTTAAAATCCATTGGTTGAATGTTGTAAAAATTACTACATAATGTGTTTTTTTCAATTTCGAGGCTGAAATCAGCACGATTACGTGAGTGTTCCATAAGAGAAAATTTTTTTTTTTGTAAGTGCCAACAACAGAAAGTTTTGGTGTGACTTCGCAAAATCAATGATAAATAATACCAAACGTATTAGAATTTCTAGATGAAAGCAAATGCAACTTTTTTGGTTCCGATCGGCATATAATTGCATGGCGAATGAAAAAACTCAGGAATTTAATCCTAAGTTAGTTAGTACAATAAAGATGGAACAGTAAGGCATGGTGGTGGAGATGTCCTTGTGCGAGAATACATGCCAGCATCAAGATAATATCTAGATAATTTGGTATTTATTGATAAATAAATCAAACTGCTCAGTAATTTGATATTTATTGATGAATAAATATAAAATTAATTTGTTATTTATTGATGAAAAATCTTCAAATTCTAAAATCCTACCTTATTACCTGGATTTAAATCCAAACCGAACACATATGGTTTGGAACTAGAGTATGAAGACATGACTTTAAAGCCAAAGCTGAACTCAAATTCGAAAAGGGCAGAAACATAGTAACTGCAACTGTAAAAATAAGGAAAACTGTAAAAAAATAACAGTAAGAAAACAGTAACTGTAAAAAATAACTGTAAGTAAAAAATAACAGTAAGAAAACAGTAACTGTAAAAATAAAGAAAAAAATTTTTTTTTTTTTTTTAAAAATGGCAAACTTAATGGCTAGATAATTAAAAGCTGATGTTTGCTGTAGGATATCGCACCAAATATTAATTGACCATAATATTTACAATATTTATTAATGCGAAGAGTTTTGATGTAACTTTTTGCTACTTTTTGATTATTGATTTTCAAAAAAAAAAAGTTTTATCATGTTATTAAAATATTTAATGCAGTTTCGTAAAGAAAAAGTTATAGATATTAAAAAAAATGTCACTATGAAATATTAATTTTTATTGAAGTGTAGAACAGTATTTTATTGAAATTCGTAAATGTAGGAATAATTTCGGGATCCACTGTAAACACTTTCCTATCAAAAATTCCATCTCCTAGTCTGTAATTTCTCTGATTTAAGTGTTATTACTCTATAATTACTTAACTCTAAGCTACTTACTCTTAAGCTTTTCGTTGGTAAATTTGAACTACTTAAATATGGTTTTAAGAGGACAAAAAAGTGATTTTAGTCCTTTTGACTTTAAAAAAATTTATGATGAAATATATAAAATTTAAAAATCTATCATTGGGTTATGTGACTGGAGCTCTGGCACTCGGTGACACAGGTTTCGGGTTCGAGTCCCGGAAGTGCCATGGATGTTTGTAGTGGTTGGGAATCCACTTTAAATAATCGTAGTTCCCGTCTAATATGATGTAGAGCGTTGAATGTAAGACTTCTTTTCCCGTAAAAGAAGGAAACATCTCCTGTCTCAAAATCTGGCAACAGGCAGACGGCCTTGGCTCACCATGGGGCTGTTGCGCCAATGAAGAATAATTGGATTAGGAGATTTTGATTTTGATTTTTTTATGTTTAACGTTGGTGGATCTCGTGTTCTACCTATCGTGTATATCACGTTGTATATCATATTCTTTATATCACTACAACCCACCGACATTTTAAAGGAAAGAGTGAATTGCCTTATGAGAGGATTTTAGGGATAACTGCTCGCAGTTGGGTGTCGTATTAGAAAAAGCACGAAATTTTCCTACCAGTAAACCTGATTGTATGAGAGAAACACAGAAAACTCCCACGAGGTGACCTGGCTGTCGAAGCAAGATGATTGCACACGTTTATCACAACCGCCATCGAATCTAGTTATTTTTTAAAGTAGTGAATGTACTGACGCCACTAATGGATTCAAATTTGAGCTCTTTCGCATGTTTACTGCACACATTATTACTAAACAACGAGTTGAATGTTTTCAGTATTAATTAAAAACTCCAGTATAGGAACAACTATAAATAATTTCTTATAGGCTGTATTAAGAGAATGGAACTCATGACTTTACCTGCGCTTAGCATTTTTTAGTGGTATCTGCCTGCATTTGCGTATCGTATGGGAAAAACTGTCACGATTGTCTATTTATTGACGGTTATAATGTTCTCACAGTCTCTATCGAATCTTCTCGTTCCTCAAAGCATTTAGGTTTATCACTCTACGGTCATTTTGTGCACACTTTGGGCTATTTAACACAGGACCTACAATTTAGCGCGGGATTGCGAACCACTCACAAACATTCATGCCACCACCAGGATTCGTAACTGAAGCAAAAGTGATACCAAAGACCATGGGCCTGAATAGTCTAGTGTCTAGCGCTATGGTGCCCTGTTTCCCAGATTTCGATTCGAGTCCCGGCGGTGCCATGTTTCGAATCAACTTGAAGCTATAAGTCCCGATCTTATATGACTTTAGAGCGCCACGGATCCAAGTCCTACGGGTGTTCCATCGCAACAGAAGCTGCCCCTTTTCCCTTCAACCATGAGTCCATAAGGGCTCGTGAGCTTGGTTTAGATGTCTACCAAATGGAATAAGAAACAATAACAACCTCAAAGGCCAGTGCACCAGTTGGACATCATGCTGCTATTCTTCAAAGTAGTAATTGTGACAAACGTGCCTCGGCATTCGAACCTAAATTTCTTTATTCTAAGTGCATATATTACCATTGGATCTACAGTACTATTACATATTACCGTTTGCAATATTACTATTGGGCATTTTTATTATTAATATTAGAATTATTATTATTTTTTTTTGTTCCAATGCAGCTGGCAAGCACTTAGACAGCTTGGTCTTGGATGCCTTAAGGCAAGCGCTGCACAGACGTTACTCAATTTGCATTACCCAGGGGGCGCGTGTAACTTGAAGATACGGACGCGGAGTAACAATGCCCCTGCAACGCTCTACTATCCTATTAGGACAGGGACCTACTGCTTAAAGTGGATTCCGAACCACTACAAACATCCATGGCACCGCCGGGATTCGAACCCGAAACCTGTGGTACCGAGCGCCAGTGCGCTAGCCACTCGGCCATTCAAGCCCTTAGAATTATTGTAAAATTACATAGAAAAAACCTGAAACCTATGATATTTTGTCATAATTCTGTAATCCTGTTTAACCTTTTTTTTCTATGATGAAATTTCATATAGGTGTAAGTAAGATTGCTGAAATAGCGTGGCCGTTTTTAAAATTTTACAAAATTTTATTTTTGCAATGTTAAGTGATATTTTTGTCAACAAAACTTACCCCAGTAATATATAATATTTTATTTGCTGAATCATTGATATCTTTCAGTTCGTAACATATTAGATAACAATGAGTAAATATTTTTTTAACTCGTATGCATACTTTTATTATTGAACCCTTAGCCAATTCTTAGCCAACACGTAGCTTTAACATGTTGTTAGCCTTATGTTCTTATAAGGTTATTTCATCAGTTTGGTCACGTTGTTATTTTTTTTTTTTCATTTGTCTTCTAATTTTATTTTATTCTTTTTTATCTTAAAAAAAAAACTATTCCAGGGAAATTGTTTTTTTAAAAGATCTTCCACTGGCTCTATTTCTTCTGGTTAAATTATTTTAGAAGCAATTGAAACCTTATAACTTTTAGACGGAAATCAAAAATATTCTAACTTAAGATACTGTCATCGATTTCTTCTTATTGTAGATTAACACGGAGATCATTGGCCGCGTAGCGGCCACTAGCTCCTTCACTGCAAAATGTTGACACACAGCGCCCTTTCATGCCCTTTTTTAAAAAGATCTTCCACTGGCTTCTATTTCTTCTGTTTAAATTATTTTTAGAAGCAATTGAAACCTTATAACTTTTAGACGGAAATCAAAAAATATCCTAACTTAAGATACTGTCATCGATTTCTTCTCTTATTGTAGATTAATTAACACGGAGATCCTTGGCTGTGTAGCGGCCACTAGCTCCTTCACTGTAAAATGTTGACACACAGCGGTGGTCTCATGCCCTTTGAGTTAATAAGAAAAAATTTATAATTAAATGCCCTTTTTTTTTTAAAGATTTATTTATTTAATAAAATGAGAAAATGAAAAATAACAAAAATTTCAAAAGTATAGATGTTGATGAAATCAGTTGCATGTAAAAAAAATAAATAAATAATAATAATAATAATAATAATAATAAAAAACAGAAGTGAACTTATTTCATCCAGGCAGTTGTAAGGAATTAATTTAAAATATTTAGAACAGTGCGAGGTCTTTTGCTATGTTTGCGGAAGAAATATCATAATCGTAATTTTGCAGGATATTTAAAACGGGGTTATTGATGTTTCGCATGTCATCTATTTATATCATTGAAAAGTTCAAAGTTCAAATAAACGAAATTATTTGATGCCAGTTTTGTAAAGTATTTCATGAAAAAAAAAATTCACGAAAACCTTGACAATAGTTTTCTTTTTAATATATTTTAAATATTCAATATTATGTGGTATCTTAATAAAGAACTCATGCAATGAAAATACATTGAAGTTGTGTTACGTGTGACATTGATATTTTTTATTACGAATTAAAAGAATCAAATAAATGAAATTATTTGCCATAAAACAGTTTTGTAAATCATTTAAAAAAATTAACATGAATTATTGGCAATATTCTTTTTAATATTTTATTTAAAATATTCAATTAATAGTACCTCATATCATATAAGCAACCAATTCATGCAACGGAATAATCAATTCATGCAATAACCAATAATACACTCATGCCCATAAATTAAGGATAATTCAGAATCACACAGAAATTGAACTCTAAAATAAAAATTTCAACTGTAGAATTATCACACACATCTTAAAGAAGAATATGCAAATTACAGGAAACCACCAGATGGCGCGGAGAGTATGTCACAATGACGAGAGTGTAAGAGAGGGGTATATAAGGAATGGTGGCAAAGAAGTAAAATTGTTCACAAGAGCTTTAAAAACCTTTCAGTGCAATAACCACATAGTTATGGCACAAAGAAAGCATTTGGATGATTTTTTACGTGGTAGAATTATCGGACGACTGGAATGGGACGTACCCAGCTGGAAGTATCCGAGGAACTTGAATCGCCCAGATTGTCATCTCCAGACTTTGGCAACGATTCCAAGATGATGGTAATGTGAGTAGATGTTACAGCACAGGTCGCCCTCGAGTTACAACGCCGAATGAGGACCGGTATATGCTCGTAGGCCTATATGCTCATAGATCTGTCAGATGTGTTGTTTTGTTTAATAAAAAGACTTTACAAATAAGTCAAATTTGTTTTGCTTCTGTCTCTTTTCTTTGCCTGAACTTCATTATCCTTAATTTATGGACATGAGTGTAATTCATGCAATGGAAGTACACTGAAGTTGTGGTATGTACGAAATTTCTATTTTATATTATAAATTAAAAGAAACAAATAAATGAATATATTTGCTATAAATTAATTTTTAAAATTTTTGAAAATATAAAAATAATCTATAGCTATGAATTAATTTTTGCAAATGTATTTTATGAAAAAAAAATTTATTAACAATATTCTGTTTTTGATATTTTGCTTAAAATAAGATTCAATTAATGTTACGGTGTATCATTATAAGCGAACCAATTCATGCAATGGAAGTACATTGCAGTTGCAGTTATGGCACTGTGAAACGGCTGTTATTTTATTAAAAAAAAAGAATCAAATAAAAGAAATTATTTGCTATAAATCAATTTTAATAAACATTTCAAAAAACAAATCGTGAATTATTGGCAATATTTCTTTTTAATATTTTATTTAAAATAAGATTCAATTAATATTATGTTGTATCATTATAAGTGAACCAATTCATGCAATGGAAGTACATTGCAGTTGTTGTACGACTATTTCTTTTGTTACAAATTTAAAAAATCAATTATATGAAATTATTTGCTTTTAAATCAATTTTGTAATGTATTTCATGAAAAAAATCATTAATTTTCAATATTCTGTTTTAATATTTTATTTAAAATAAGATTCAATTAATAGTACGTTATATCATTATAAGTAAACCAATTCATGCAATGGAAGTGCATTGCAGTTGTTGCACATGCGAAATGGCTATTTTTTTATTACAAATTAAAATATCCAATAAATGAAACAATCAGATTTACAAAACATCTAAAAAAAATCATGAATTAATGTCAATATTTTTTTTAAATATATTATTTAATTAATATTAATTTGTATCGTTATAACTCATGCAATGGAAGTACATTGCAGTTGTGACATACGTAAAAGGGCTATTTTTTATTACAAATTATTCAAATCAATCAAGAAACAAATAAATGAAATTACTTACTATAAATTAGCTTTGTAAAGCGTTTAAAAATCACGAATTATTGGCAATATTCCTTTTAAATATTTTATTTAAAGTATGATTTTAATATTACGTTCTATTATTAAAAGTAAGCCATTCCACTCAATGGAAAAATTGCAGTTGATCAATGGTTGCATTGGATTCAGTTGCATCCAACGTAGAATGCTGTCTATTTTTTAAATAATATATATATATATATATGTGTGTGTGTGTGTATAGATATAGATATTTTACTATCTATATCTTTTATCTTTTTTACAAATTAAAAGAATCAAATAAATGAACTTATTTGCTATAAATCAATTTTAGGAAGCATTTAAAAATTATGAATTATTGGCAATATTTCTTTTTAATATGTTATTTCAAATAAAATTAATTAATAATACGTTGTATCACTACAAGTAAACTAATTCATTGAATGAAAGTACATTGCAGCTGTGACACAAGCGAAATGTCTTTTTTTTTTTTTTTTTTTTTTATTGCAAATGAAATTATTCGCTATAGATTAATTTTGTAACGCATTTCATGAAAAAAAAAAAATCCCATAACCTTTACAACATACGTGTTTTTATATTATTCTGTTTTAAAAAAAAAAGGTTTTACTTATTTAGCAACATAATATTTAATCAATATTATGTTGTGTCACATAAGTAAACCAATTCACGCGATGGAAGTACTATGCAATTGTGGCAACACGCGAAAAGGCTATTAAATGATAAAATCATGCCTACGGAGACGGAGTAGCTGCCAGGTTGTATAAATAATTCAAAGGAGAGATGGGTGTTCTGTTTATAGCACAGCAAGCACCCCCCAACTCATAAATGAATAAAACCCTCATTCTCTTCCATTAGAATAACAGGATAACTGTGCTCTTTTCCCTCTTTTTTTGATAGAATCTCAGAAAATGCAGCACTCTACCTAGAAATATAGTAACTTCATAACATATATTATAGAAATATTCATTAAATATTAATAAATATTTTATGAAATTTTTGTTTATATGTTATCGATATTTTTAAAATCTATGCATGCTCCAGTGTTAGTACCTTATAGCTTGCATGTAGATTGGTTTGGTTTGTCACTCTCCAGTCATTTTTTGTGACACTTTGGGTTAATTAGATAGGGACCTACAGTTTAACGGGGATTCCGAACCACTCACAAACATCTATGGCAACCAAGGAATCGAACCTAAAGCCTGGGGTACCGAAGGCCCGAGTGCTAGAGAATTGGTCCTCAGCCCGCTCATCATGTTGAAGTTTAATTATAGCCGTATATTAAAATCTTTGGTTTTAAAAATTTGTAGATTTACAAAAGTTTGGTAGAGCTTTGTGACATTATACCTGTTAACTACATTCTAATTGAAATTTTCTGCATTTTTTAATATAGTACTATCTCTGTAATATTGTAGTACTATAATAAGTTTAGCAATGGCGCAAAGTACCAAAAATCCGAAAAATTATTAGTTGCTGGAAAAGAAATACTGACTGAATTTTCAACTCATTTATGTTTACAATCTAATACTAATAATTATTTCACAGTTCTTACAAAAGTTATTTGTCAGGGAGATCGGTCTGTAGTTCTTGACCGGCAATGGACCTGTATCTCTGTTATCCGTTTGGTTCTAATTCAGCTACAGAATTCTAATTCAAATGAACAACTGGCACAAATGAGAAAATTCATATGTTATTGATAGGTGTATAATAATTTCATTGAGTTGCTTAAATATTTATGAGATTTAATATTATTTCACTAAAAAATATGATTAATTTGTTAAATAACTTATGTTTTTAAAAGACTTTTAACGCTAAATACCAAAAACTAAAATTATAGGAAACAACCTTAAGTTCATTAGATTCCGATAACATGGAAATTCGTTATAATAAACGAAAACGTAGACCAAAATCCTGATTGTATTGAAAACAATAAAAAAATTTAAACTGTATATACATACACACATATATATATATATATATATATATAACTGAAATCTGATCACAAATTTCAGTTTTAAGAAAATGTTCCGTTTCAATTTTTATTAAACTGAATACTGATACCCTTCGTTATATATAAATATATAATTCCTACTATTTACCAGTGGAAAGAAAACTCCATGAGGTGCTTAATCCATTCTTTATGGAATAATAAAACTAATAATAATAACTGAATAATAAAATAATTTAATCCATTGTTTATTATCCTTTCTGCCGTGGAAAATCCGTGAGGGATTTAATCCAAGTATAAAATCTATTCTTTCTGTGACAGTACAGAAAGAACAATAAAGTTAAATAGCCACAGGAATATTTGAAATACGGGCCTGAATAGCCGAGTGGCTAGCGCTCTGGCGCTCGGTACCACAGGTTTCGGGTTCGAGTCCCGGCGGTGCCATGGATGTTTGTAGTGGTTCGGAATCCACTTTAAATCGTAGGTACCGGTCCTAATAGGATCGTAGAGCTTTACGGGGGCATTGTTACTCCGCGTCCGTATCTTCAACTTACACGCCCCTCTGGGTTGAGAGCAGCAGCGCTTGCCTTAAGGTATCCAAGACCAAGCTGTCTAAGTGTTTGCCAGCTGCATTGGAACAAAAAAAAAATATTTGAAATACTATTAACAATTTGTAATATATAATTTGTGTAAGTCACTTCTCTTCTTCTATAGCGACTCGGACCAAGTCAGAGTTTTATCTACGTATGCTCCATCACAACACATGCTGCTGCCCCCCTTCCCATCTTTCCATGAGACCATAGGGGTTCTTCGACTTGGTCTAGATGTTGCTGTCTACCAAAGGGAATAAGAAAAAAAAACCAAAGTTAGAAAAGCTTTAATATCATTGACGTAGTACAGACGCTTACAAATCTATAAAAAAGAAGAAAGTGAAAGTGAAAAAATAATTGATGGATGTGGAAATACTTATAATATTCCATTTATTTGTTTTTGTGTAGCTTGATAAAAGCATTATTACAAATTAATATAAACTGTTCAAGGAACATTTGGAAAGGTTGTACGGAATTCCAAGGTTTAGTGGCAAATTTTTCTTTTTTGAACATCTATTGGCCTGATGTGCTATTATTTTGTACTTGACATTACTTTCCATCAACACTTTTAGGTCCATTTGCTGGCGGCCTGATAACTAATTGGCTAGCGCGCTGGCCTTTAGTACCACAGACTTTTCAGGGTTCGAATCCTTTTTAATGGCATGGGTGTTTGTTGGTGGTTTTGATTCCACGTTAAACTCTAGGTCTCGGTCTAATTAATCTGAAGTGTGCACATGATGACCGTAGAGCGATAAACCAAACCAAATCCATATTTGCTTGTAGCCTGAGAGAAAACCCGAAAACAATCATCAGATGGTTTGGTTGTTGATGACAGATACTTAACGTACTTTGTCACAATGACTATTGAATTTCCCCCATTTCTGAAAAAGCAATGACTACAGTAGACGTCACTGCGGAACTTATAACCTCTGATCTAAGGTATCGGAAGAAGAAAAAAAACGCAATTAAAGGATACTGCATTTAATAGTAATCTTTCAATATTTCTTGAATAAAGTCATCAGGAATTTAGGATTAAAGGCTCGTGCATATATATTTGTGTCGTTTATGTAGTATTCAATTTGAAGAATTGCATGATGACAAGTAAACATTGAAAGAAAGTTTTAAACCATATTCAACTCCAAAACATACTGAACTGCAGAGTTTTTTTTTATTGTACTATGAGCGTACAAATTTAAAAAAATATATAAAAAGTGTCTTGTACGAATAAAAGTTTTTTAAATTTTAAGTACTCGACAAAGTTATATTTGTGTGTGTATATGTATATATACATATTCTTCAATGGCGCAACAGACCTATTGTCGGCCAAGATCGTTTGCCTACTGGCAGATTCCGAGGCCTTCAGGTGTTTTCTTTTTTATGGGGTAGGATTATCAGATCTACGCTCTACAGTCATATTAGACCGAGATCTACGTGGTCCGAAGTAGATTCCGATCCACTACAAACATCCACGACCACTAGGACTCGAATCCGAAAACACAGAGCGCCAGAACACTAGCCACTCTGGCCATCAGGCCCCCATTTATATATGTATGTGTGTGTGTGTGTGAAAGTATATTTATATGCATAAACAATCGGTGCAAAACAACTAACCAGAGATGAACATTTACTAAATTTCTTTTTTTCGCTTCTTACGTCAACATGTTTTTCGCATCGAATTTCTTATTGCTCCACGGAGCCTCTTAAAAACAGAGATTCATTCTTGTTTACTTTATTATTTTGACTTAAAATCTTTTTTTTTTCTCTGAAAAAAAAAAAAAAATCCTTTTTTTATCCTAGCCGGTGGATTTATGGAAGAGCCCATTCCATATAGGATAATCCAGGACATTTATCCTGTTGCCCGATGGGATTCCTGTGGACGATTCTGCATCCGAGTGGTGATTCCTGACGGATCCTTGCTCTTTCAGGTATTTATAACAAGGACAATATCCATAAATATTTATTCCTGTCTCGTATATCTAGGGATTTGTGTCCCTTAAAAGTACATTTTAGAAATGTGGCGGCATGGCCTTATTGTCTGTTTTATTTACATATAAGATTTAGTTTAATATGTAGCATTAAGATTTGGGATATTTCTTCAAAATATACTGTGTATGTCAGGTGGCCATAATTTAATTCGTTATTCCGAGTTATCTGTAAGTTGTCCTAAAAACAGGATTGGCACGAAATTTGCCAGAGGAACTAATTATTAGTTACCACCGGATACAAATGTACAGCCATCCTATCTAGCCTTCGATTGGCTGATGTTCTACGAGGTGAGATTTTTAGTATTGTTGCAGTTGTGGCTCTACGGTCATCTTGTGCACACTTTAGACTAAATAGACCGGGAACTACAGCTTAACGAGAATTACGAACCACCAAAAACATCTATGCAACAGATTCAATCCTGAAGCTTTTGGTACCAACGGCCAGAGCATTGGCCAGTTGGCCATCAGGCCACTTTCGTTCTCAAGAGAGAGAATGTTTATTCTTTGACAAGTACATATTAACAACTTATCACTCAAATTTGACAGCAGATAAGCAATGTTATGGGTAGTTATGTTACATGCAATTAGTGTTTTGTAATAATGAGAACAACCTGTCACTCAAATCTGATAGCAGATATTCCGTGTCATGGTTAAGGAGACATCATGAAATTAGCGATTATCTATGACCCTCACAGGTCGAAACAATTACAGATGGAATATGGACTACAGCATGAGTTCTTGCATCGTGATTGGGGATAGACTGTAGGCTGAGAAAATGTCTACTCCAAAGAGAAGTGAGGGAAGCCGACTCACCCCCTCTTCCCGGATTTTCTCAAAAAGGGATTTTTGGTGAAAAAGAAAGCGAGTTCTGTGCGACAAGTCGACCATTGTTTTCTCTGAAATGATTGAACAGGTCGAAGATTCCGCCTGTTTCCAAAATGAGCCTCTTTGTAGTTTCGTGTATCACATCGTGTGATGATTATGCCTGTCGCAGACCAGACAATTAGATTCAACGCAGTCTCGAGAACTCTGAAAAGTCTCTGACCTTGGAGTGAACTGCATTTGTGAATCAAAGTTTTAATTTTCATTTTTTATGTAGACGAGTTCTACATATATATATATATATATATATATATATATATATATATATATATATATATATATATATATATATATATATATATATATAGTGTTTGTAAATAAAAATTAAAGTGTTCCCATGATCCGGAAAGTGGCCCTCTTCTTGAAGTCGTTATAAGTTTAGTATAGGCCCAGACGTTAGAGTATCCAAAGGAAACCCATCTTAATGAAGACATGAATAAAAACACTACCAATAGGGGTAAAAAGCCGATGGGCAGAAAGTCAGGCTATGCAATGATTAAAGGACTTTGCCAAAGGACGCTATGCAATGCTTAAAGGACTAATGAATTGCAGAAAAGACACGGAATTGAAACATTGCATTTTGAAGTTCGATGTATCCCTCTTTATTGTTAACCAGGAATAGAATTTTGATATATCGATGGTGCCAAAAAATTCATTCCTTGTTGTGGATATATTATTGTCTATCATGAAGGGGTTTGAACTTGACTGCCTTAACAAACAATTTAATATTGCTTTGGTTAGGATATTAACAATTTAATTGTTTGACAATTTAATATTGCTTATCTTTGGGCATGCTACATTCAGCTGTAAACTATGCTTTGTATCGAAGGCTTTGCATGAAATTTAGAATCATAGTCCTAATTTAAATAATGAATAATCTATAGCTTAAATGTGATATTTTTCATTAAATACAAAACTGTTTTTTAAAAAATCGAATTATTTGTTAATAAATTGAGAATTGATGTTGCTGTAATAAAAATTATAGTTTTCGACAATTATTTTCTATTTTATGTTTATGCCAAACATAATATAATTAATGAAATCACGGATCTTTGGTTTATTTTTTACAGTTCGAATCGTTATTATTATTATTTTTATTTAAAAAGATTTTGAAATGAAAGAAGAAATAAAAGTTCTCATTTGTAAGACAATAGAAATATTAATATTTAAAAAAATTTAAATGAACATTTTTTTAAATAAATAAAAATACTTAAATTTTTGTTTCCCATTTTCTATTTTATTTAGGTTTCAAATTGCTACATGAGAGACACATGGTTACATTCCTTATTATGGAAGGTGAGTGATTATATTATAAATAATTTACCTTTATAACTATTATTAACATGCTTAATTATTCATCTAATTAAACGTCATGTTAAGAAAGATTATTCATGTGAAGTTAATATAGGCTTATGTTAGACTATAGGGTTAGTTATAGGGTTATAGGACATATGGGCTTATGTTATGGGCTATGTGGTTTTTATTAAGGTTAGATTATAATTTTGTTGTAACCGGGCTTCCTCCGGGCAAGAATGCCCCCGGGTTGGCAAGAATGCCCCCTGTGGCGTTCAGGAGAAATGAATAGTAGGCCTAAAGACTTTCACTCTGATAGGAAGTATTTTTTGTGCATCCTGTGCATAACAGAGTATCGGGTTTTCGGCTTAGAAGTGGAATCCTGGCACGAATCTATAATTATATGTCTTTAAATGTGTTGAATATTGTTTGTCTTTAATTGTATTGGGTGGTGTTTGGGCATGTGTGAATAAAACTGCTAGTTCTAAAATCTGTGCCTCAAGTATCTTAACCCAACCAACCCAGTTACAATCTGATTGGTCAACCTGCGCACTACAGAGTATTAATTTAAAATATATACTATACATTTCAAAACTATTGTTAAATAAATTGTTATATTTAATAAAAAATGAATTAATAAACTGGCATAAAGGATTATATTAAAATTGAAAAAAAAATACAATGAAAAAGGATAAGATAACAGGAAACAGGAAATGACTAGGAAAAACAGGATATAACAGGAAAAACAAAGCCTTTATTAAATAAATCTTTCTAAAATCATTTTTTGGTAATATATTAAAATTTTTTGCTTAATGTACTTTTATTGCTAATCAAACTTTTTTTCCCCAAAATCAAAGAAGAAGTGTTGAATCAAATATTTTCAAAAAGCAGACAAATGAAATTCAATCATAAATAAATAATTATTTCATCTAATTGAATTATTAAATATTTAAAAACTTATTTTAGATATTTAGTTCAATACAAATTTTAAATGATTTTTAAAAATATTAAATACAATGTAAAAAAGGATAAGATTTTAGATGATGTCTGCAATATATAACAGAGAAAACAAAGCAATTATTAAATAAATCTTTCTAAATTCATTTGGTAATCGATTAAAATCATTTGCTTCACATACTTTTATTGCTAATCAAACTTTCTCATAAAATCAAAGAAAAGGAGTTAAATATTAAAATCAAAGCTTTTCAAAAGCAGATAAATAAATATTTAATCATTTAATTATATGAAATAATTATTTAAATAATTTATTTTATATATTTAATTCAATACAAATTTTGATTGATCTTTAAAATATTAGATACAATCAAAAATTTTTTGGATTTTAAATGATGTCTGTATGTTATATAACGGAAAAATAAAGCAATTATTAAAATTAAATCCTTCTAAAATCCTTTGGTAATATTAAAATGATTTGATTCATATATTCTTATAGATAATCAAACTTTCTCACTAAAATCAAGGAAAGGAAATGGTGTTAAATATTAAAATCCAATCTTTTCAAAAGCAGATAAATAAAATTCAATAATAAATAAAGGTTCAATAATTTAGTTAGATGAAATAATTATTTAAAAATTTATCTTAGATATTTAGGTTAAATACAAGTTTTGATTGATCTTTAAAATCAGATATAAACTTATAAATATTAAAATTAAATAAATAAATATTAATAGTAAATAAAATAAATATTAATATTAATTACAACACATATTAATATAAATACAAAAAAATAGGATGGGATTTTAGACGATGTCTGGAATATATAACAGGCAAAACAAGGCAATTATTAAATAGATCTTTCTAAAATCATTGGGTATTACGTATATTAAAATTATTAATATATTATATTATGAATACTTTTATTACTAATCAAACTTTCACCCTAAAATCAAGGAAGTGGTGTTAATTATTAAAATCAAAGCTTTTAAAAAACATATAAAATTCAACAATAAATAAGTATTTAATAATTTAATTAGATGAAATAATTATTTAAAAAATTTATAAAATTCAATAATAAATAAGTATTTAATAATTTAATTAGAGGAAATAATTAAAAATTTTTTTTTTAGAAGTTTAGATAAATAAAACTTAATAATAGATAAGTATTTAATAATTTACTTAGATTTACTTAGACTTTTATTTTCATACAATTATTGAGTTAATAAACAATTTTAGAATTTTTTTTTTTTTTTTTTTTGTATTTTTAAAGCTATTGATTCCTATAAACAGAAAACATTTATAATGTATCTTAATCAGTTATATTTTATGATGGCCCAATTACATCATAATTATTAATTCAATTACATAATAATCCAAGTATTTATCTTTAGAAAATGAATTAAACTTAAATGCTAATAAAAGTAATTTGAAACTCGAATGCATCATTTTTATAAATTTAGGTCAATTTTCGATATATAGTTAAAGTTTAAACAATGCACGGACGTTTCCATTTTTAATTAACGTAATTAAACTTAACCAAAACTCAAATTTGACATAAAATGTCTAATTTTATTTTTATTAGAGGGATGCACGTGGAAATATTCAGTTAACTTCTCCGTTTAATTAACCTGAAAACCTTGAACTTCGGGTAAAAATTACTTTTCGGTATCGCATTTTGTTTAAAAAGTGCATCAAAATAATTAAGTCGTAGATTATCAGCTGAATTTCACCAAAAACCAAAACACGCTTAATATTTTAAAGATGCAATTAATTTATTTCGTGTAGTATTTTAGCCATTTGCCATTTAAGTTTTCAGGATAACTATATTTAAAACTTAATGAGTAATTTTTAAAGGAATATAATAGTTAAGTGATTAGCAAAATCAGATTTTGATGTAGGAAGCTCAGTAAGATGGATTAATTTGTTTTTAATGGGAATAAGAAAGATAAATCTGTCAATCGGCAAGTCCCTCCTCCTCTGACAACACTACGTCTTGTTCGATATTTTGCAAGCGAACTTAATCTAAAGTTAACTGAGTGCAATTACAAATAACACAAATAATAAGAATAATAATACAAATAATAAGAATAATACTACAAATAATACAAATAATAAGAATAATACTACAAATAATACAAATAATAAGAATAATACTACAAATAATACAAATAATACTACAAATAATACAAATAATAAGAATAATAAGAATAATAATAAGAATAATAATACTTGTATAATAATGCTTGTATAATAAAACAAATAATGCAAGCAAATACAGTCAGTCGCAAAATACAACATAAAAAAATTTGGCATTTTGAATGTTTTTTTTTTTTTTTTTTTTTTTTTTTTTTTGCCCGACTCGTGGCTCAATAGCAACACGCCGTTGATGAGCATTAAGGTTGAGGTTCCATCCACTGCAGTCTTTGTTGTAGACACTGTTTAAAAAACAACGAAGACTCAATGGCGTTTGGGATGTTTAGCATCTTGCCTCGTGAGTCGGATTGCTTGGTGGCAATTTTCCGAGTTTTCCCCCATAAGATACGCAAATGGGGGATAGTTGCCCCCTAAAAGTCCTCCCGGGAGGCACTGGCTGAAACCACACGGGTTCATGGACTTGGTCTAGATTTTGCTGTCTACCAAAAAGTGGGATAAGAAACAACAACATGTGTTGACAATGAGCATAAAAACGATAAATCCGTTGATCCGCAAGTCCCTCAGTAACACATTTTGTTTTAAAAATGCATCAAAATAATTAAGTGATGAGAAGGTCGTAGATTATCAGCTGAATTTCGCCAAAAAACTAAAACACGCTTAATATTCTAAAGATGCAATTAATTTATTTCGTGTAATATTTTAGCCATTTGCCATTTAAGTTTTCTGGGTAACTATATTTAAAACTTACATGAACGTATAATTTATACTTGACTACTGTATTCCCTCAAAAATAATGTATAATTTTTGAGGGAATAGCGAATTAGGGATTAATTCGATTAATCCCTAATTAGGGCGATTAATAGCTTTAAATGATTAGCGAATTAGGGATTTTGTTCTAGAAAGCTCAGTAGGATGAATGAATTTATGTGTTTATAATGGGAATGAGAACGATAAATCCGTCAATTGACAAGTCCCTCCTCTTTCGGCAACAATATGTCTTTTTCGATATTCAATAATCGAACTTAACCTAAAGTTCACATTGAGTGCAATTAAATACAGTCAGTCACAAAAGTCAATATGAAGATTTGCGTTTAAATTTTTTAAATAGTACACTGAGAAAAATGTGTTTATTATTTTTACAATAGATATTATTTATAAGATAATATAATTTATTTTATTTTATCTTCTTCAATGGCTCGACAGCCCCATGGGGGGTTGGGGGCACGGCCTTTAACCAGATTCCCGAAACATGAGATGTTGTTTTCGTTTCACGGAGTTGGTTGTTAGCTGAACAATTATATTAGACTGGGACCTACGGTTTTAAAGTGGATTCTGAACCACTACAAACATCCATGGTACTACTGGTACTCGAACTTGAAACCTATGCTAGTCACTATGCCATCAGGTCCTTTATCATTTTATATGAATCTCAATAATTATCTTTTTTTTTACAGAAAAATGCATACAGATATCGGAAACTCTTAGACTGTTGCACCAGACCAGAAATTTTGCTCAAAGAACTGAAGGTAAAATACAAATTCGCTTTATGACCTTTTCTTTGTTAAATTTTTTTAGGTAAAAATAGCATTTTAACTGTAAACAAAATTACGTAAACCTATTATTCACATCTTTGTTTAGGAAAATTGAAATACCCCTAAAGAAAACTTGCGAATCAAAAATGAAAATTACAGTAAATTTTAACAAGACTTGCAAATGCTTAGAGTGTCAGAATTGTAACATTTATGGTACATTAAGTGAAAATGGTCCTCTGAACGATATTACTAGATAGCTACAAAGCTAAAATACTGAACGTATTCAGATGATAATGTCGAAAAATATTAGTTTTTTTCTTTAATGATTTGGTAATAAATTAAATTAAAGTAATTATAAAGAAGATACTTCTTCTTCAATGGCGTAACAGCCCCATCTCGGGCCAAGGCAGTCTGCCTACTGGCAGATTCCAAAACATGAAATGTTTTTCTTTTTACGGGTAGGGTTTTCAGCCTTACGTCCAACAATCAGCTTAGATCGGGAGTTACGGTTTAAGGTGGACTCCGAACCACTATAAACATCCATGACAATACTATAGATTCTAGTAGATTCTAGAATGGTATATATACCCTTTTGACATTTTTTTGATTACATATATTTCTAACTCTGAATGGATAAATTTATGAAAGTTCTTGTATTTCTAACTCTGATTGAAAGGATATGCCTATGAACATACCATCTATAATAGGTGGGCTGAAATGTTCGTAGGTTGACACATAAATGTGGCTACTAGTATTAAATCCATATAATTTTAGTTAGCCCTAACCTTCGAAAGGCACGTGTATAAATTTGACAGCTGTTGAACTATTAGTATGTGAGTTGTAGCATTTTTAGTATTCATCACGTGCAGTCCACTCGTCTGACTGTCGATAGGACTCCGGTGTGAAATGATGGAGCCATGTTTCATCCATTGTCACATATCGACGCAAAAATTCGGGTTTATTACGATTGAACAGCTACAAACACTGCTTAGAATCATCAATTCATTGTTGTTTTTGGTCGATTGTGAGCTCGCGCGGCACCCACTTTGAACAGAGCTTTCGTATATCCAAATATTCATTCACGATATGTCCAACACGTTCCTTTGATATCTTTAGGGTCTCAGCTATCTCAATCAACTTCACTTTACGGTTATCAGAAATTATTTTGTGGACTTTTTGATGTTTTCGTCGGTAACAGCTTCTTTGGGGCGTCCACTGCGTGCATCGTCCTCGGTGCTCATTTCGCCTCGTTTAAATTTAGCAAACCACTTCTCTACGGTTAATTTTCCTGGTGCAAAGTCCTAATAATGTTAATCAAGCCAAGCCTTGGCTTCAATAGTATTTTTTCGCCACACGACATTCCTTTTTATCCATTTTTTTTCAAGCTAACAAAAGTTGCTTCACTAAAAATGCTATAACTCACATACTAATAGCGCAACAGCTTTCAAATTTATACACGTGTCTTTTGAAGGTTAGGGCTGACTAAAAATCATATGGATTTAATACTAGTATTGCCATCTACGTGTCAGCCTACGAACTGTTCAGCCCATCTGTTATATACTAGAATCTGAGATCTGTGGCACTGAGAGCTAGAGCACTAGTAATTTGGCCATCAGGCCCCATGAAGAAGATTGGTAAAGATAAATTTTTAATAAAAGCTTTAATGAGTTCAATTAATACAAAATTAAAATAATCAAGTTACAAAATCGTGCGCTTATGTTTTGATCATTTTCATCAATAAACAGAAATATATTGCATATTAAAATTAAATTCCAAAAGTATGACTGTTATCTTCATTAGGCATTATCAAAAAATAAAGATTTATGATTGATGAATCAAGAAATATAAAGATTTATGAGATTATTACAATTTAAGTTCTAAGAATAGTTTCAAAGATAAGTCATAAAAGTTGATCGTTTCTTTCTGAACTAGCAACAAACATAAGATATTAAAGGTATATATAACATTCACATCGATAACAAAGATGACATTTTTCATGAAAATATCAACAACCAACATCAACATCAACATTTTCATAACATCAACAACAATGATGTCGTTTTTCATGACAACATCAACATCAGCATTTTCCTCACATCAACAACAATGATGTCAACAATCATGTCATTTTCAACAATGTCATTTTTCATGACAATATCAGCAACCAACATCAACATCAACATTTTCATCCCATCAACAACAATGATGTCAACAATCATGTCATTTTCAACAATGTCATTTTTGATGACAATATCAGCAACCAACATCAACATCAACATTTTCATCACATCAACAACAATGATGTCAACAATCAAGTCATTTTCAACAATGATGTCATTTTCATGACAACATCAATATCAAATATTTTCATCACATCAACAACAATCATGTCATTTGCCATGACAACATCAGCATCAACGTTTTCATCACATCAACAACAATGATGTCATTTGTCATAACATCAACATCAACATCAACATTTTCATCACATCAACAATGATGTCATTTTCAACAATGAGGTCATTTTTCATGACAATATCAGCAACCAACATCAACATCAACATTTCATCACATCAACAATGATGTCATTTGTCATAACATCAACATCAACATTTTCATCACATCAACAACAATGATGTCATTTTTTTCAACAATGATGTCATTTTTCATGACAATATCAGCAACCAACATCAACATCAACATTTTCATCACATCAACAACAATGATGTCAACAATCAAGTCATTTTCAACAATGATGTCATTTTTCATGAGAATATCAGCAACCAACATCAACATTTTCATCACATCAGCAACAATGATGCCATTTGTCATGATAACATCAATATCAGCATTTTCATCACATCAACAACAATGATGTCATTTGTCATGACAACACCAACATCAACATTTTCATCACATCAACAACAATGATGTCAACAATCATGACATTTTCAAATCATCATTTTCAAATCATTTTTGTTGGTGTAAATGTTATGTTATTATCGAGATTTGCGCCTATAGAGAGCGACGAGATTAACGGCCATTCGAGATTTTAATGTCAAAAACTATCTTTTCAAACAGTACTTGAATAAAAGATGATATTAAAATCTCGATAGATGATAACTTTTAATGTTAATTTCTTTTCCTTTTTAGAATTTGGTCGACTTCGTTCTTTCGACACCTCTACAAGAGGAAGGCGTTTACCATTTAGCTTTAAGCATCATATCAGACGCTCTCATCAAGGTAAGAAAGATCGATACATTTTCTTTTCTCAAGTTCTCATGGTTTATTTATTTATTTATCTTGTAGAAATCGATATGTTACTTTCTTGGTAGATTTATTAGATAGTCTGTATATATCTATAGAAAACTCGAAGTTAGGAATCATCGTTATCGTTAAATTTAAATGGATTATGTAGTATTGTATAATTGCATTTATTCTCCAGTGTCAATAAATACAATTAGGAGGCACTTTCATAAAAATAACATTTAAGTTAGAGCTTCACTTTCTAAGCCACTTCTCACATCTGTTAATTCCAAACGTCGCCTGGTTGGTTGATAAGTGAAGACAGATATCGTGTCAGACGAATCATATTTCCCACTTTTCCCACAATAAGATGGGGTCACGTTTGGAAGGCATCTGCACAAGCGTATGTTTGTGATTGTCTTTTTTCCAACTGTCAAGTATGGAAGTGGATCTATCATGGTACGGGCAGTCATGGGTTTATGTTGGCCCCATCGTAACCTGAAAGGAAGATTAATGGGAGAAGTATAGATTCCATCCTAATATGCAAACTTTTTTTCTGTAGGCTTGGCTTGGTTACGGTCATCTTGTGTACACCAGGGGCTAAATAGACAGGACCTACAGATTAAAAGTGGATTCCGAACCACTAACAAACATTTCCTGTAGGAGATGAAATTTTCCAGGATGATAATGCTCCTATTCCTGCAGCGAACCTGTATAATCATGGTTTTGATGAACACGAGGATGAAGATAAACATCTACCTTGGTCCTCACAATCTCCCGACCTCAGTATCATCGAACAGTTATGGGTCTATTTTAGAACGATCAATACGGAATCAATATCTCCACCAGATCCCTCCCGGAACTTTCACTATATCTCCTTGAAAAAGATTCAATATTCGTCTAAACACTATCCAGCATTTGTATGATTCGATTTCTGGGTTACTCCAATTTGTATTACATGCAAAAGGTGGTCCTACGCTATATTAGTAAAGGATTTCTTATAACTTTAGGGATTTTACTTTTATTTTGATATCCACATGTATATATACTCATGTCATATCGCTAGACTGTTCAATCCTTCTTTGCAACGCGGCAGGTACAGCTTCTTCCTTGGCCTGCGTATTCCCCGGATATGTCGCCGATTGAACATGTGTGGGATTTTGTTGGTCGGCGTCTCGCTCGTGATCCTCGTCCTGTTGCTTCTGCAGACGAACTTTGGGTGCGCATACAAACAATATGGAATGCTCTTCCTCAGGCAGACATTCAAAATTTGTTTGACTCCATGCCACGTCGTGCAGCAGCACTTATTGCGGCGCGTGGTGGCTACACAAAATACTGATTCCGATCTCTTGTTATTGTTTGTTTGCTTTGAACATTTAATCATTTATTTGTACCACTACCACTCAACTGTGTATTAAATTTCATTCAATTATGTTGAGTCCTTCATGGTGTTGCAATTTTCACAAACAGGAGTTTATATGTTCATTATTGAAATTCAGAAATTTAAATACATATATGTATAAATCGGTTTACTTAATATATACCCTAAAGTTGAATAGAAATCAAAAATCAAATTACTGCTTAAGTTCATGTTTACTTTTAATATTGAATTTGTCACGGTGTCTTAAAAATAATTCATCACTTTGCGGATAGTTTTGCAGCAATTCAATAAAATGCATGGTTTTTCTTATGCGTAGCTAGATACTGCTTTTAACTAAATTTGAAAATAGCTAAATTCAATTGATAACAACTTAAGTCTTTCCGGTATTATCAATTTAGGACTGCATTAGATAATGCAATCTTATGCCATTAGATCTAGAATATTCTCCAATTTCAGAAACAGAATAACACTTCCAAATGCTCAGAAAAACACAAATGCTCATTTCTTCAAAATAAGCATTTGTGGAAAAGTAAAAGCAAAAAAAAGTAAAAAATTCTATAAACTTTTATATCGCTCCTTTTCAATAATATTTAAATTTCAAAATGAGGTTACTTATTTAAAATAAACATAGAACCAATTCAAAATTATGCTGTTGTTGTTGTTTTCAATATTGAGACGACAGTGAGTTTTTTCCAAGATTATTTTTAGATTAAATTTGAAATTACTTATTGATAAATGTTTAATTATTTAAAATAAAAATACTTCTAAAACTTCTTTTACTTAAAAATTTTTTTTTTTATTTGAATTTGTTCCATTTGGGTAGTAAAATATGACAATTTTCTTGAAAATTGTGATTTGAAAATTGAATGCGATTAATATTGTTCTAATAGATTTTATAAGAATTTTTAATGCTTTTGATCATAAAGAGTTTTTTTTTTATCATAACTAATATACCTGAATTTCCAACAATGTAGATTTTGACTGGTTTGTCGCTCTACACTCATTTTTGGCACTCTATAGGCTACTGGAACCTGCAGTCAACACTAAATATGTAATAGTAGCAATATCTATTGCAAGGCCCACAACAATGAAGAAAAATGTTAAAAACAAAAAACTTTTTAAAAAACAGTTCAAAATGTATGCTGTCTATTGAACTTAACAATTTTATTGAAATGTCAAAAGGTCACTAATATTTTAAATCAAAAGGTCACTAATAAAGGTCAAAATAAAGGCTAATAAAGGTCACTAATAAAGGTTTTAAAAAAGGTCACTAATATTTATTTTTGCTTAAACAGTGCATCAGTATATGTAGGAAGAAAATGTGTTTAATTTATGATGGGTCTGTTGTTCGTTTTTGCAGGGCCAAACGTGGATGACCCGCAGCGTGGCCGAAGAAGTGATAGTGACGATTTCCTTACCCTGGAAAGGACAACACCCACTTCTGAAATATGTGATTTCTTCTGCTGGGTAAGATACTGGCAACAACTGTTTAATTTTGTATTTGATTAATTGTAATAGAAATACAATGAAAATGTAAACAACATAAAGAAATATTTATAATACTTCTTTAGAAATGGAAGAGATAAAAGCGTTTTTCACCAACAACGTTAATGAACTGTAGAGAAAAGTTAAGAAAACGTATGTTATATAATTTTCCAATTTTTGAATGTCATTTTTTGTTAGAGGCAATAAATTATGGAAATATTTTCATCTCGAAGAATTTCGGGAAGTGGAATAATGAGTTTATTTCGGTTACAATTTCTAGGATTCAAAAATATTACAGATTTTTTTAGAGGGGGAAAATAAGATATAAATATCATATATTAAAAAATATCATGCTGAACTTATTGCAATTTCCACCAAGCTTATTAAGATAAATAGAAATGATCATAGAAGTTGATTTCTTTAACTATAAAATCCTTATCAAAAACAAAATATTGTAAATTATATTGTTACAATTTAATATATTTTCGGTACTTAAGTATTAACGGTACCTTGGCGACAGTTGCGCCAATAAATAGCACACGCGCCAACCGCAGCTACAGATTTGGCGGTTTTTTTAAGTGGCGCCAATCTATTCTATTGGTTTGGTAACCTTAGTAGCTGTTAGATTGGCGACACTTAAAATCGCCAGGTCTGTCGCCAAGGTACCGTTAATACGTAAGTACCATATTGTCTTTCAAAATATTGATAAATGAATGAAAATTGCAACCTTTTTAACAAATGGAACACTTTTCAAATTTAATTTTTTTACTTTGAACTTCACGTGATGCATATGCGTAAGTTACATATATATATACATATCTTCTTTTTCAATGACGCAGCAGCCCGATGGTGGAGCAAGGTCATCTACCTACTGGCAGATTTCATAACACGAAATGTTGTTTTCTTTTTACGGGGGTAGGAATGCCAGTCCTACAGTCATAATACCCTGGTGCCTAAGATTTAATTTGTATTGCGATCCACTACAAATATCCATGGCACCGCATGGACTTTCGAACCCGAAGCCTGTAGTACCGAGAGTCAGTTACTCCGCCATCAGGCCCGATTTCATAACACGAAATGTTGTTTTCTTTTTTACGGGGTAAGATTGCCAGTCCTACAGTCATAACACCCTGGTGCCTAAGATTTAATTTGTATTGCGATCCACTACAAATATCCATGGCACCGCATGGACTCGAACCCGAAACCTGTGGTACCGAGAGCCAGTTACTCCGCCATCAGACCTGCCTACCTATATATGTATATATATATATATAATCGTTATAATGTCCTATACTGTTCCTCAGGATACTTTCTTCAAGCGAATAATGAAATGATTTCATTCTGTAAATTTAATAATTTAAATAGAATGTTAACCATATTATCCTCATAAAATAACATTGTACCATGCTAACAAATTAAGTGGTTAAATTGAAATATGCAAAAAAAGATTTTTTTTTTTTCGTCATTCTTAGATCAAAAGTATTCTAAATGACTGAGATTATTTCCATCTAGTTCCTCATTAATGTTGATAGAAGGAGGAAACATTACATTATTTCGAACAAATTTAATAGAATTTACTTCTTCCTACTAAATAAATACTGCATAAATAAACTTTAATCAAATGTTCAACTAACATTTAATTCAAGTAAAGTTCTTATTATGTGTTGTAATCTGTTATGTATATTGATACGAAAGATTGTAACTTGATCCTGCGTGAATTTGTTTCCAGCACTGCCGTGAGAACCCCAGATCGACCGTTGTCCTTGATATCTGCACGCCTATTGTCCAGAGGATACTCAAGCACAACATGGTACTCATCTCGCTATTGTATTTACTAATGCCATTGAAAGGGAAAGATATTTGAAAATTTAATCCTTTCACAAAGTGCAAAGGATTAAAAATGATTTATTTTTTATCTTAATTTTAACTATTACTTAAAAATTTTTTACATTTAATTTTCTTAGCAATAAGCTCATTTTTAATTATTTCAATCTCTCTAAAAGACTTAATCCTTTTGGAATAAATGTAAGTGTAATCTAATTAATTATGTAACAGATGGTATTAGGATCCTATTCCACAGGCACTCCAAAAATAGACTCAACTTTATACTGTCAGGGAAGCGCCCTGACTTTGCTACACACAGACGACCTTGGACCATTTGCAATCACTGTAATTTGGACGTGAATTGCAAAAAAAAAAAAAAAAAAAAATCCATCGAAAATTATTTAGCATGCATTAATTTTATTTCCTATCCATAAGAAAATAAATAAAATAATATAACAAAAAATGAAATAAAGAATTGGATGCACAATATTAAATTAATTGCATATTGTATAATTAATCTATATTAAATTGTGTATTTGTATAGTATATTTAATAATTAAATAGTGTAATATATTTAATAATTAAATAATACAATATATTTAATAATTAATAATTACATAATAATTGCATATTGAATTAATTGTATATTTGTATATATTATATTGTAATTGCAATTGTAAATTGTATATTTATTAGTTACTTTATTTAATTAATATTTTAGTCTTTGTTTCGATTTTATAATAATCAAAGGCACAAATTAATAGTCAATTTGAATTCAATTCAATTCAAATTTTATTTATGAACATTATTTTGACATTCTTGCCTAAAATATTTATTTACCAATATGTGTTGATATAAATAGGCTTCAGCAGTTTAATGTATTTTATCTATAACATTATTTACTTTGTAGAGCGCAATATTAAAATGGAACATATTTTGGGCAATAAATAGTGCAGAGATAAAAAAATAAAATAATAAATAACGAAGATAGGGAACTTATCTAACATGCTATAAAATAATGGATGTATATAAAAAGAATCTGATCTTATAGTACACAATAAAATAGAAAATACTGAATAAAATATTTTTGTAATATTTAAATATTTAAATATTTTTTATTAAATTAAAGCTAGCTTATATTACCTGTTGCAACCTTTCTTAAAAATATTACCAATTATATTTTTGAAGTGAAGTGAATTACTATGAGGCGGCCTGCGGTCTGCGCATCCCTGAACTACAGGGTGGCTATAATTAAAGTCCCACTTTCAAAATGCTATAAAAAAAGAAACACTCGTCACAATGAATTCAAATTTGAACTGAAGATACTTGAAGAAGGGGGAAACGCTACGGCATCAAAAAGCTCCAAAGTGTTTAATAGATGGAGTTGTAAGCTGCATAAAGAAAGTGGATTCTGCTGCCAGTGATATTTTGAATCGAAATTACAATGTATTTGGCATGAGTTGCACATTAAAACCAACTATAGTGTTCAATGTGCTTGATTGTTTCGGTTTTTGACGGAAAAAATGTCTTCCAAGTCATTCAACAGTTGTAACGCTGTTATTAGAAAGCCCATATACCAGGACAAGGTCATACCAAATTGGATGGGAAAAATCGGTGGGAGTTTTTCGATGCCGTACCGTTTCCCCCTTCTTCAAGTATGTTCAGTTCAAATTTGAACTCATTGTGACAAGTGGTACTTTTTTACAGCATTTTGAAAGTGGAACTTTAATTATAATCACCCTGTATATTATTACATATTTATTTACTAGGTAAGAAAAATCATTTTGTTATATGAGCAACATGTTATTCATAGCTGAAACTTTTATGTTATTAAAATTGTGTGTAATTGTTTAAAATTAAACTACAAAAATATATTTGTTAATATTGTTGAACAAAATATAACTTTTATTCGTAAATATAGATTTCTTACTCTAAATTCTCATTTCTAATATACTTATTTGGTATATTTTAGATATTGTATTTTTAATTTAAAGCTATTTTATGTACAATAAAATATAGTTTTCCTTAAATTAAAATAATTAAAGCAATAATTATTGCTTTTAACAATTTCAAAATTCGATTTTTTAAATAAGTTTTATTTCTCCTAAAATGTATTAATTCATAAAGCACATTATCTGCAAATAAAATTACAGTACAAAAATTTCGATTAAATACAGGAAATAAATTAATAACAAAGCGAAAGGCAAACTAATTCATTTATCAAAAATTTTAAGTAACCCAAAACACCCTTGTTCAAAATATTACGATATCAGCATTTACCGAGCAATGTACACGCACATTTATGAATGAATTGAGTCTTATTCGAGCCTTGAATGAGTTGTGTGACCTTGAGACCAATGAACATTGACCTTGGATCAGTAAGCATTGTAAAGGAACCGTAAACAAGACATCGCTAGCACGGCAAAATAGAACTTTAAGGCAGTGGTTCACTAAGGGTGCGCCCCAGAAAATTTCCAGGTACGCCCTTTGATATTAAAGTGGAATATATGTCCAGATATAAAGATAAATATCTGTACTTATGCTCTTGTTAGTTTTCCCGGTCAAAGACAACTTTTATTACAAACGTCTACCCTTTGTGGTTGGTTTTTTTTTTTTCTTCTGTTATTCACATAAAATGTCAAATATGTTTTTCTTTCTTATCGGTAGATGAATTCGTCCCACGGGGAAAGGAAGCTTGGCTCTGACTCTTGTTTTCTCCTACCCTTTTCTTTCCGCCACAACCACTCCTGAGATTTTTTTTACTCACAGCTAAAATTCTCGTCAAAGTGCAAAGGATTTATAATTTTAACTTCTGTTCTTTTATTTTTACCACAATATACACTTTTATATTTTAACTCCTGAGCTATGGCTCATCCTAATTTCTACACTTTTATATAACACATTTATTACAATTTAAATTTTCTCTTATGTTTTTTTTTTTTTCTCTTAAAGTTAATTTTTAAATTCACTAATTATGCAAAAGGAGATAGGGGGATCCTGTCCCCAGGCACTCCAAAAATGCACAACCTTTGCCTTTGTCAAACAGCGATAATGCGCCAAATAAGGTTTCCGAGAAAATAGGAGCGGTAAGATGTTGTAATATTGATTTAACTATTATGATTATGATTTGATGCTTGGCTACTAGAAGCATTAGCCTATATCTAATTTTCATGTTAAAAATTCCATTGCAGCCTGTGAGACTCCGCCGTCTGTAAGTAGTACGCTGTGAAGTTGATCATCTAATATTAACAGAAGAATTATATTCACTGATAGTTTATTAAATAAAAGGAATTGTCTCTTGAAGCCTTTTGAATTCCTATAAAAGAAGAATGCTTAGCAAAATCTAAAAAGCTTGTAAAATTTCATTACAATTTTCAATGTTATGTTTTGCGAATTTGAATTTTCTAACCTCACTACAGTTAAGTCTAAAAAGAGGAATACGAACCAGAAAATGATAGTTTGGCTTTCAAAGGTATGCCCAAACAATGAAGAAATCGCTAGAATACTTCAGGCTCATGTTTTTCATCAACACAAGAATAAATAAATGTGTTTCATTTTATTTTTAAGGCATTTATTTCCCTATAATATTTGACTTAACTTTTATAACATATTTCTCGAAATTCGCATATAGTATGCCAACAATTATTTATAGGATTTCAAATGCGTCCCGACTTCAAAAAATTTTAGAATTACTGCCTTAATAATTGGTTGGGAACTCGGTTATAAATTTGTAGAGGTTGTGGAATTAACAAGTGTTAAGTTCAATTAAACCATAATTCGTAATATTTTGTCCAAAGTATATGCATAAGTATTTTATAAATTTACACTTATTTAACATTTTTAGTTTTCCTTTTAATGTACAATTCATACGTTCTTCTCTCTCTTTTTACTGGAACCAACGTGAATTTAAATATAATTGAATGATATAATAATTTTGCTTATGTAGATATTAAATATTATATTATTAAAACTGTTATGATGTGATTCTGTGGTAATACAATTATGCACTTATTAAAGTGGCAACTTTTTAGTTTTCTCAATTTACATTAATAGCTATTTATAATAATCAATTTTTATTGCCTCTATTTTTTAATAATTATTCTATTAAACTTCCAGGATTTCGAAAATATCCTCAAACCAGAGTGTTTGTTCAAGAATACTTTTAGCTCTGAATTGTCAAAATCAAGGAGATGCCATCATTAAAGATTTTGTGGATAAGTAAGCAATAAAATAACACAGAAATTATTTCCTATAACGTTTTTAAAATACTTTCGTTATGTTATTTCAGACGTTCGTGTTGCGATGTCATAACTTAAATCTTATTTTAAGTACCATTCGTTGATTCTTCATTAGAGCTTCAGTACTGAGGTTTATTAAACAGAATTAAGCCTAAAATTACTGATTTTAAACTATTATAAATTAACTGAGGTTTATTATACAGATACTAAATTGCTAACCATTTAAAGCCAGTATCGAGGTGCTTTTAGAAATGAGTTAAAAATACTGTCATTTAATTATATTTTCAGAAATGTGTAGTTGTGTCGATTCGAATGGATCCCTGTTCGGGTGCCAGATTGTAGTGTTGTAGGTTGTGCAGCTCTGGATTATAACTGTATGTGGTTGGGTTGAGACTTGAGATACAGGTTTGAGAACACACAGCTTTATTGACACGTTCACAAACACCACATATACACATAATTAAAGATATACAATATTTAGCACATTTAAAGATATAATTAAAGATTCGTGGAAGGATTGCAATCTAAGTCAAAAATAAAGATAAGTTTGCACTGGATGCGTGGAATATACTATCTGTCCAGGTGAGAGTCTGTAGGCCAAAAAATACACAGGATTGTGCTAAATGTATTTCCTATCAAGATGAGAGATTATGAAGTAAACATTTCTCAACAGAAGCGCATGATTGCGTTGCTCTAAACGTTTATCAGCGTCAGCTCCGGTTGCGCTGTACTTCCTCTCGGGTTAGAGTCTCGAGACCTGCTGACCATTCTCCTCAACAGCACAAGGCACACTCTTGCAGTGCGTAGAAGGAAACATGGTTACAAATTCTAATTCTTGCTCTGTGTTCAGATCCAAATTGATTGCTATCGAGAGAAGCCTGAGTTATGTTCAGAATATTGTTGAGTCTGATTTTGCGGATATATGTAACTTACTGACAGATGATCATCAGTTTAACATCTAAATAATTGGACAAACGTTGGAGACAGGGCTGAAATATCCATTCTGAAATTGCTTTCTAGACTTTCAGTTAATTCCGAGGTGCGCATCCAATGGATTCTTTCACATGTCGCCATTAGTGACAAAACCAGATTTCGGATTCACTAGGTAAGGTTGCTTCTTCGGAGATTTCCCAATCCGAAATGCTTCCCCTTATACACTGACTACCAATAAGTATTTGGACACCTATGCAAATGACGATATCTGCGGTCCTGGGGTACGTCACGGACTCCGCCGGTATATATCGTGCAGGAAACAGCATCGGCATTAGTCGCATGCAAGATGCCGCGCAGTTCGGAGCTCTCTGATTTCGAGAAAGGTATAATTATCGGGTATCACAAATGTGGCCGATCCTTAAGGGACATATCTAGAGTTCTGAAGTACCCAAAATCCACAGTGGCCTATGTGATTAAGAAGTGGAAGGTGAGCGGTGATTGTCGGAATGTGCCCCGAGTCGGCAGACCTACGAAACTGGGAGATAGAGACCGACGAGTGCTCACCAGAGAAATTCGGAAGAACCGCACCCAACCGATGGCCCTCATCCGTGAGGAGTTTCAACAGGCATCCGGGAGTATTGTTTCAATGAATACCATCCGTAAGGAAGCACATCTGCATGGTTTTCATGGTCGTGCTGCTGCCCATAAGCCTTTAATCACAAAGTCCAACCGCGCTGTTCGGTTAATGTGGTGCAAAGCACATCGAAATTGGACTGTAGATAAGTGGAAACGGATTCTTTGGAGTAACGAATCAAGGTTCACCCTTTACCGTTCGGATGGCAGGGTCTGGGTCTGGCGTCTGCCTGGAGAACGTCTCCTGCCAGAATGCATTGTATCAACAGTCAAGTTCGGCGGAGGTGGAATTATGGTCTGGGGGTGTTTCTCCTGGTATTGACTGGGACCCTTGGTCCCCATTCATGGTGTAAGCTCAACGCCGATGCCTACTGCACTATTTTGGATGACAATGCTTCCTACGTTGTGGCAGTTTTACGGGTTGGACCCCTGTTACTTTCAGGACGACAATGCCAGTTGCCATGTTTCAACGTTAACCAAGGTTTGGTATGGTGCCAATGGACTTCATCGAATGGACTGGCCTGCCCAGAGCCCAGATTTCAACCCTATCGAGAACCTCAGGGACGCGTTGCATCTCCGAATTCAGGGGTGCACTACCCGTCCAAAATCGGTGAAGGAACTTCTATGTCTTCTCCAAGCCGAGTGGAAGAAAATACCACTAGCTGTCATACAAAGACTTGTGGAAGTATGCCCCGGAGGATTCACGCTGTAATTGCCTCTCGTGGAGGCTCTACCAACTATTGATTTTGAATAATGTTCGTTTTTCTTTTCTATCCAAGGTGTCCAAATACTTATTGGTAGTCAGTGTAGTGAGGCGTTCTCCGAGTTTGGGAAGCCAATTATTGATCTCTGAATGTCCCTGGTACTCTAGAGATCGCTGTGGTGGCGCCCCCGCTTTTTGGAAGCCATAGACGGCAACAAACTTGCTTATCATGATTTGCCAGTGGACACTTGAGGAGTTTCACCATGAATAAGGGCAGAATATTTTTGGGACCTGCACCAAGTGTAGGACTGCTCGAGCATAGACCCGTTCATATTTTAAACTGTCTTGATTTTAAATTGGACGAGAGTTTTTTCAACCTCTTCTATTCTTGGACTTTTTAGAGGTTTATGGACTTACGGATTTGGTCTAATAGCTACACCATATAGGGACCAGAAACAACAATATCAACAATTACATTTCTTAAAATGATGGGAATAAACTTTAAAAAAAAAAAAATCAAATTCTGGATAATATGATTAAATTTAGTACAGAAAATAACTTACTGAGACAAAAAAAAAGTTTTATAAATATTTTTGTATACCTTTTGATTAAAAATTACTTTTATAATTTTTTTTTTCAAATATTTTTTTTAAGCTACATTTTTTTTCCTAAGCCGCTTTTTGAAAATAACAAAATCTTTAATTCAAAAATGCTTATTACGTATTACTACATTGTAATACATTAAAATTTCAAAGTAAAAAATATTTCTTAAACATTTTTTCAGAAAAAAAAATTATTTAATAATATTTTAATTCATTAAATTTGAGTACATTTTGGATTTTTTAATTTTTTAATGAAAAATATTTTAGCTGAAATTACTCTTTTCCGGATAATTATCTAATGCTGCACAGTAATTGTTTTGAAAATTTTACAGTAAAATAATTTATTAGATAGTTTTTCACTTTTAATTTTCTCTTAATTTAACTTTAAAAATGTTTTGTATCAATTACATAAAGGTGTAGAAGTTCTATTTTTATCAATAAAATTTTACAATAGAATTGAAACGACTTTTTTTATATCTTACAATCATCAAAAACAATTTTATCTTTTTTTTTTAATTTTGATATTATTTTTGTTTAAAATTTGGTTGGTATTATTATTTTTCACCTTTATTATCTTTTATTCATTTCTTAAGTAATCTGGACTATATTTTAAAAATTAATAATCTCTAATAAATGTTGATGAATTGAAATTTAAAGTTACTACGGAAATCATGTCATTTATCAGAACTTAAATAAAACTATAAAAACAAAAGGTAAAAATATTATTATATTGCAATAAGGAATATGAATGAAAATTATAATAGTATATATATTGTGCCTATTTTATAATGGGAATATAAATGTGAATTCTTTTTGTGCTTGCAGCATGCATGGCATGGGATGCAAATGTCCTCATCCTAGAGTCTTACAGAATATAGTGAACATTTGCGTAGCTGCTATTTACTCTATTTTCGAAAGCAGAAAAACGTAAGTCGTTAGTTTTTTTCATTTTAATCTTAATCTAGAAGATACAGCATCTTTGTTTGTTCTTATCAATCTTCAATTATGGAAAAAGGGTGTTAAATTAACCACTTTAACTTTAAATTAAAATATTTCGAAATTTAGAATTTCAAGTTCAAAACTATTAATTTATTTATTATTTTCTCTAACTTTTTGTGTGTGTACATTTGCATAGAAAATTATTGATGGTTCAGGATCTACAGAACCAATGCTTTAATAATAATTTTTTTAGATTGTATTTTATATGCAACTCCTGAAATTAATAAAGGTCCTCTTATTCGGTTAATATTCAAAACTAAGCAACCATGATTGATATATTGACATTAATTTATATATTTATAAATGTAGGATTATTAATTATTCATTAAATGTTCCTTTATAAACTAACGCGAGAGTATAATTTTTTAAGAATGGTAGCATAAAAAAACTGTATTCCTATATTTTATTATTTCATCGATATTTCTTTGAACAAATGCAGTCTGCTTTGATTAATACTCCTCTTTGTGAACGTCGTTGTGAAAATAAATTGACAGTTAATTATACTCGAAATGTTTCCATCAATATAATTCTACTTCGCATTTCACCAACTGCCTCTGCCTCTTTGGCATAGTAATATTTTCTGATATAGCTGCCATAGAAACACATTCATGATGGCTGGACGCTTTTTTTTTGATATTGGCATTAAGTCGTGAAAGTTTAGTTGAATGTAATGATAGTTAGTTAATTTAATATATATATATATATATATATTGTTTATATATATATATATATATATATATATATATATATGACTTGTTTGACGCCATTTTACCGCCATTAATCCAATTAACAGATGGTTAACAGAGTTAATCCAATTAACAGATGGCGGTAAAAATAGCGGTAGTAATAGTAAAATTAGTCAGATAACTGAAAGATATATGTCGACGGAGAGTTTTCCCTCATGTGTGGGAGTAATGAACTCTGAACTTTGACCCCAGGAGAAAGGAACATGCCCTCAGTGCAAGGTTGGCAGTTGACGAAAGCGGAAATGGCGACAAATATTTATGAAACCCTAAATAATTAATAAATGTAAATATAGCTGCAAACAATAATGTGTAACTAAATGGCTAGAGAAATAACATCCTGTTTTATCTCTTTTGTGGGTTGAAATTACCCTCTACATAGAGAACAAGACATCACGTTATATATATATATATATAATATAACTATGTATATATATATATATATATATATATAACAACACAAGAATATTATAAAAACTCAGTTCACTTAGCATGTAAGCAACAAATGATATGTTATCGTGGTTCAAAAACAGAGTAGAATGTTAAGACCTGTGTTTGAATGCCGAGACCTTGACTTAAGTCAATTGCCCTCAGAACTGTAAATTTGCTGATTGAAGGACTTCTATACTACCCACACTTTGGCACCCTAATATTTAACTGACACTCCGGGAGGATTAGATATGGCGAGTCTCTTTAGTCGTTTTAACTCTCAAAGACATATTCAACACTTCTTTATGTTGAGGTTATTATATCTAAGTATTTCAATAAAAGTCAGAAAGTATTATTACCATGTATACTAATTTTTTTTTATTTCCATCTTTAATAAATCATAAACTTCACACCAAATATAAAAAAATCTGCCAATAAATTTTTATATATTGTTTTTTTCGAATGTCTTTTACCTTAATATTTTGACACTAGAACGACAGATTTCATTTTACCGTATTTAAACGTTTTATTTTGATCGGTTAATAATGCTATATTAAAATTTACGATGAATTTAGAATCAATACTGATTTTACTGTTTACACTTTTTTTCACACAATTTTTTGGTTCAGCTTTTAGAACAAGCATTTTAAATATAAATTACATATAACAAATCGTCTAGCCCAGCAAAGCCAATCCTATTACTTGAACCATAAGACATCATGTACCTACTCAACTATATCAAAATGTAAATATAAAATCTATAAATATATTTCTTTTCTTTTTATGGAATTGAGGCAATAACTGTTTCACATTAGGATGCTATTACTCTAGCCACTATTTGTATATTTTATCACTTTCTTCTCAAATGACGCAACTGTCCCATGGGTCAAGGCCGTCTGCCTACCGGTAGATTTCAAGAAAGGATATGCTTTCTTTATAAGGGGTTGCGTTAACAGCCTTACGCCAACAGATCCTATAACCAAATTAAACAATTTAAGAGATAAATTTGATGCCATTCACTTTTTTATAATAGTACAGTAAAATTTACATAACTGTATTAAAAGTTTCACCTTGTGATGTTCAGCATCTTGCCTGGTTAGTCAGACTATCTGGTGGGAGTTTTCCCAATTTTCTACCATACGATACGCAAATGCGGGGTAGTTCACATGAGAGCATTAAATACAGTCAGTCACAAAAGTCAACATAAAGATTTGGCATTAAATTTTTTTTTGGTCGACTCGTGACTGAGTGGCAACGTGCATCGCTGGTGAGCTTAATGCTCACCATTAATGCCTTAATGGCTGAGGTTCAAACAGCTGGCGACTTTGTTGTAGACACTGTTTCAAAAACGAGGAGTCTCGATGGCGTTTGGAACGTTCAGTATTCTTGCCTCATTAGTCGGACTACTGGTGGGAGTTTTCGGATTTTCTCCCATACGATACGCAAATGCGGTGTGGTTCCCCCTAAATGTCTTCCGGAAGACACTGCCCTCCTTCGGCGACACGGAACCAAGTCAAACTTCTACCGTCGGGTGCTCCATCACAACAGACGCTGCCCCTTTCCCTCCATCCAAGAGTATAATTACTCAAGGGATGTCAATTCCCCCTGCAATGCAGGGCACTGGGGATTAGTCACAACAATACAACATATTTAAAATACTTTCTTCAGAGTGAGCCCAAAAATAGAGTGAAAAAAAAAGAGTACGTAGTAAAGTATAGTGCATGTAATTCATGTATTTTTAAACACCAAAAACATTTTTAAAGAAATTAGAAATTATAAAAAGTAATTTTAATGATAAATAATAAGCCTCTAACTAAATAAAATTACACATTTATTAATATATATATCAAATCTTGAATAATATTATATCATATCAATATTAAATACTGTTATAATCGTATGTATTAAAGGAGATTTATTACATAGCAAAAAATAAGTGTCAAAATTAAAATCATTTAAATAAATGCAATAAAAATTACATTTGTAATGAGAAGCAACAATGTTAAATATAGCAATGAAGTAACAATGTTATAGCTCAGAAATTATTTTGCTGTTGTAACCAGTCCACAGTGTCCTGCAGCGCGGGATGAACAACTCATGAGCAATTTACTCATGGAAGGGGGACAGGTTCTGTTGTGATGGAGCACCCGTCTGTAGAAGTTTGACTTGATTCCGTGTCGCTGAAGGTGGGGACAGTGCCTTTGGGAAGATTTTAGGGAACTACTCCGCATTTACGTATCGTATGGGAGGAAATCCGTCAAATCTTTATTTTAATTTTTGTGACTGACTGTATTTAATGCACTCAATGTGAACTTTAGGTTAAGTTAGCTTGCAAAATATCGAACAAGACATAGTGTTGTCGGAGGAGCAGGGACTTTCAATCAACGAATTTATCGTTTTTATTCTCATTGTAAAAACTTGCTGTGGTTTATTATACCACTTGATTGACAGCAACATCTAGACCAAGTGGAAGAATCCGTGTGGTCTCATGGAAGGAGGGAAATGGGGGGCAGCCTCTACTATGATAGAGCACAAGTATGTAGAAGTTTGACTTAGCTCCAGGACGCTGAAGAGGGTGGGAAGTGCCTTTCGAGAGGGACTTTTAGGGAAACTATCCCATTTGTGTATCGTATGAAAGAAAACCCCGACAAACCCCACCAGGTGGTCCGACTGACGAGGCAAAATTTTGAACATCCTAAACACCACCGAGTCTCCTCGTCTTTTGAAACAGTGTCTACAACAATGCCGCCAGCGGATGGAACTTCAACCATAATGCTCACCAGCGGAACACGTTAACACAGAGGCACGTTACTACTGAGTCGGACAGAAATTACTTTAAATACACGAAAAAATAGACTGATACATTCTATTTATTTTTGTAATAAAAAATTTTAATCTTTCTTTTTTTTTCTTTTTTTGAATTTAGAGAGCACTAACGCTGAAGAGAGAACTAGCGTAGAGAGCAGCAGTTACATAGAATGGGAAACTAAAGTAGATTGTTTTATAAACTTATTTGTACTCATGTAAGTATTACTCTATTACATATCAATGTACTTTGTTGCTATTAATATTATTTTTATTAGTTTGCTGTTTATAATAATGTATTGCTGTTTTATAATATGCATTTAATAGATTACTAATGTGTCAATTACCACTGGTAAATTTTATTAAAAGACTTTTATAATGAATGTCAGGGCATCAAATATTTTAAAATATTTGAATGTATAAAATTGTAAAAACATACAAAAATCTGTGTAAAAATAGAAAAAAAAATGGCTTTTATTTGGGTTTAGATTACTAGTAAATGTCATTTCAAACAAAGATATAAGTACAATTTTCTTCTGTAATATATTTTTAATATTATTAATTTTAAAATACCATTTTAAAATATCTTTCCATTCTTTCGTTTTTAAAATTCTTTTTCTAATTAATTTAATGCGTATTAAAATTTGTGTGTTGTAATTTTTAATATGTGTGTTGTTGTTAATAATGGAAAATGCTTTCCACATTAATTTTAATGTGTATTACAATATGTGTGTTGCAATTTTTAATATATTTATTGTACATTGTTAAAATGGAAAATACTTTCCACATTAATTTTAATACATATTACAATTTGTGTGCTGCAATTTTTAATATGTGTGTTGTTGTAAAGTATCACCATGGAAGATTCTCTCACATTAATTTTTTTGCGTACTAAAATTTGTGTGTTGCAATTTTTTATGTGTTATTGAAAAATGTCATATACTTTAAAAAACACGGAAAAAAATATGCAAAAATGAGACACCACAAATATGTTTTGACAAAAAATATTTAATATTTTTGTTAAATATGCATTATGAAACTGAATCAAAACGTTATAAGAAATTACTGAATTTAATGCGTTTAAGATAAATTCTGAAATTTTTAATTAAAAATGTTTTATTTGCACTAATATATTAGAAATTTATTACTAAGATGTAAATGAAACTTTTAATAATCTTTTTATATAAATACAAACGTATTTTTCAGTAGAAAGTTAAATATAATTTTTTTTTTTGTATCATAAAAGAAAATTCACAAGTTATTATTTACGTTACATTATTAGAGAAATAGGCAATAATACTCTTTAAAAATATATAAAGAAAAACATATAATAAATATAAAATGGTTTCCATTAAATTATAATTGACTTTCAAATTATATTAAAAGAATTACAAATGCTATTAAATATTTTTAAATATCAACATAACATTTTGCAAATTAACAATTTTTCAATATTATTTTTTTTAAATATAATATTTTTAATATAGCATTAACATTAACGTAACATTTTACATATTAAAATTTTTTAAATATTAACATATTTTAACATAACATTTTACACATTAAATTTTTTTTTTTTAAATATAAGATTTTTTAATTTAGCATTACCATTAACGTAACATTTTACATATTAATATTTTTAAATATTTTTTAAAAAATATTAAACATTAACGTAACATTTTACATATTAAATTTTTTAAACATTAGATTTTTTTAATATAGCATTAACATTAACGAACATTTTTAAACATTAATTTTTTTTAAATATTACACTTTTTTTTTAATATAGCATTAACATTAAAGTAACATTTTACATATTAAGATTTTTAAATATTAAATTTTTAAACATAAAATTTTTTAATATAACATTAATATTAACGGAATATTTTACATATTAACATTATTTTAAATATTAATTTTTTTAAATATAAGATTTTTTAATACAGCATTAACATTAACAAAACATTTTACATATGAACATTTTTTTTAAATGTAAGATTTTTTAATATACATTAACATTAAAGTAACATTTTACATTTCAAATATTAATTTTTAAACATAATTTTTTAATATAACATTAATATTTTTTATTAAATATTTTAAGATTTTTTTAAATATTAACATTAACAAAACATTTTACATATGAACATATTTTTAAAATATAAGTTTTTTACTAACATTTTTAACATTTTATTGACATTTTTTAAAATATGAATTTTTTTTTAAATATAAGATATTTTTAATATAGCATTAACATTAACGTAAATGTGTTTTAAATCATAACATATTTTTTTAATATTAACATATTAACACTTTTTTAATATTAACATTAAATGCTATGTTAATATTAAGTTACATTTCAGAAAAATTACTTAATCTAAAAGACATTATAACATTTTTTCTCATTGACTTTCTTCCAAAAAAAAAAAATAATAAGTAATCAAGTAAAAATAAATTTCATATTACATAAGCCCATAAAACAGTTTACCACTGAAAGCATTTAAAAACTATCAAACATCTCAAAACAGCTCACAACATTTATCTTCATTCGAGCTTAAGTATTTTTAGCAACTTATTTTCTTCATCAGAAAAAGAAAAAGAAAAGAAAAACGAAAACAAAGCGAGTTTCATTATTTACTTTCCTTTAAAGCCAAGGTCTGTTGCCAAAAATGCGGCCATTAATTCATTTAACACTTTCACCAGTTAGTCACGGCAGACGAAATAATTTTCTCCAAAATGACACCCACTCCTCTCTTGAGTGACGTCACAAATGACCTTCAACGAGCATTTGTCCTTCATTAAATGATGTCAAAAGAATAATGCCGGGCCCTTCAGAAATAAAAACTTCAACTGCCTTGTTGACAAAATTTTAGTTCAAAATGACACGAAATTAAAAACAATGTTAAATGTTTCGTTGTTAATTCTATTTAAGAAACGGAAACTTTTTTTTTTTAGATTTATATATAATAGTGCATATGTGTAATTGGTATCGAAAAAAAATCGCGAAATATTCAATAAATAACAAATAATTATTCTTAACATATCACTAATGTATTTATATTAAATATTTTTCTTCTTTTATTAACATAAAACACGGTGGTTTTTAATTTCCTTCTAAAATTGCCAGTTTTATATTCACATTTAAAATAAAGTATAATTTTCACATAAACATTTTCTATATTAATAATTCCTTGTAAAATCTTTCACAAGAAAATTTCACTGATTAATTATAAAATGAAAAATTAAACTTTAGTAAAAAAAAATGCATTAGCGAAAAACACAAACACACAAAAAAGTAAAAAATTTCACCTAAACGTTTTCTGTAATCATAATTATTTGTAGAAAATTTCACTAGTAATTATAATTACAAAATGGTTCAACGAATAATTAGAAAATTTCAATCAATAATTATGAAAACGAAAAAAGTGAATTTAGTAAAAAAAAAAAAAAAAAAAAAAAATGTGTGCATTAGCGACCAAATACATTTTTTTTCTACATACAAACACAGAAATAAAAAGTAAAATGTTCGCATGAAAATTTTCTGTAATTATAAATAATTGTAAAAATTTCATAAGTAATTATAATTACAAAACATTTTCAATGAATAATTATAAAAACGAAAAAGTGAGTTTATTAAAAAACTCACTTTTTCGTTTTGTAAAAAATACACATCAGCTACCAAATACATTATATTTATCAAAATATAACACAGAAACAAAAATAAAATATTCATAAACATTTTCTGTAATTATAATTACTTGTAGAAAATTTCAGTGAATAATTATAAAAACGAAAAAGTGAATTTAGTAAAAAAAAATATATACACACATTAGAGAGCAAATACATTTTTTACCAAATACAAACACAGAAACAAAAGTAAAATTTGTACATAAACATTTTCTGTAATTTTGATTACTTGTAGAAAATTTCACAAGAAAATTTCAATGAGTGATTATAAAAACGAAATTAATAAAAAATTTATGCATTATTGACCAAATACTTTTTTACTAAACTCAAACACAGAAGCAAAAAAAGTAAAATCATTTACATAAACTTTTTCTATAATTATAATTACTTGTACAAAAATTCACACGAAAATTTCAATGAATAATTATAAAAACGAAAAAAGAAAGTGAAAAAAAAATATAAATATATATTAGTGACCAAATACAAGCACATAATATTGCGTTTGAACATTTTTATACAAATTCTTTTAAGCGATTTTTCTTAATATTTCGCCGCACATATAAGCCCACATGTTAATTATACCATTTTATTCGCAATATAATTTATATGTATTATATATTTTTATGTATTCTGAAAAAAAAATTACATTTTTCAAAACTTTTAAATAACATTTAACATGGGAAAATCGAAAATTATTTTATTAATTACCTTTAATATTTTTGTTTAAATATAAGTTAATCTTACAAAATAACTTTTGTAATATGACTGAAAGACTTTGGATTGTCAATGCTCTGCTGAGTTATCGCAAATTGCTTTGGCCATCCAGCTCTGGGTTTAAAGATCAGTGTTTCTCACGCGTTTGGAAGGTGACGTCAATGTGATATCAATTCATGAAGATTAATTTCATTGTGCGTCGCCAGAGAACAGATTCGATGGAAAGTAACGTTATGGACCTATTTCATCATGCATGTCCAGCGCGAAACTAAGAAAACATCCAATAACAGATTTATTTAATTTATTTACATACATAAGAAACAAGAATACTACAGAAAGATTTGATTCATTATATTTCATTAGTTCAATAAGCGTTATAGCTTTTGTTTGATTTTCTGATAACAAAAAAAAAAAAAAAAAAAAAAAAATGTAAATCATGAAATGGTTTTTATGTATCTGCTTTTTATATACTTCTTCCTTAAAATATTATTTCATAAATGGTTGTTGATCCAAAAAAAAAAGGTTCATGAATTTTAATGTATTATATAGTAAGAACTACATCTACTTTTATTCAAGGCTATTTTTAAAATGGAACATGCTTCAATGGAATTAAATATCCTTAAATTGTGGCAATTTGTTTTGTAGAAATTAAAAAAACAAAGGGATCATACATAATATAGCAATATTAATGAAGGATCTGATCTACTAATTTGCAATAAATTAAATAACATTGAATATATTATTTTTCTCTAATATTTATGCATTTATTTCTTTATCAAACTAAAGCTGAATCAGGTTCTATCTTTCAAATTAGATAACATTGAATATAATGCTTTTCTCTAATATTTATGTATTTATTCTTTTTATCAAACTAAAACTGAATCAGGTTCTATCTTTCAAATTAGATAACATTGAATATAATATTCTTCTCTGATATTTATGCATTTATTTTTTTGTTAAACTAAAAGCTGAGTCAAGTTTCTATCTTTCAAATTAGATAACATTCAATATAATATTTTTCTCTAATAATTATGTATTTATTCTTTTTATCAAACTAAAACTGAATCATGTTCTATCTTTCAAATTAGATAACATTGAATATAATATTCTTCTCTGATATTTATGCATTTATTTTTTTGTTAAACTAAAGCTGAGTCAATTTTCTATCTTTCAAATTAGATAACATTCAATATAATATTTTTCTCTAATATTTATGTATTTATTCTTTTATCAAACTAAAAACTGAATCAGGTTCTATCTTTCAAATTAGATAATATCGAATATAATACTTTTCTCTAATATTTATGTATTTATTCTTTTTATCAAACTAAAATTCAATCATGTTCTATCTTTCAAATTAGATAACATTGAATATAATATTCTTCTCTGATATTTATGCATTTATTTTTTTGTTAAACTAAAAGCTGAGTCAAGTTTCTATCTTAAATTAGATAACATTCAATATAATATTTTTCTCTAATATTTTTTTTTTACCAAACGAAAGTTGAATTATGTTCTGTATTTCAAATAAGATAACATTGAATTTTTTCCTAATATTTATGTATGTATTTCTTTTCAAACTAAAGCCTTTCAAATTAGAAAAACATTGAATATAATATTTTCTGTACTATTTATGTGTATATTTTTTTTATGAAACTAAAGTTGAATCATGATCCATCTGTCAAATTAGATAATAGTGAATAGCGTATAATATTTTCTCTAATATTTATGTATTTATTTTTAATCATTCTTAATTTGAATTTTGTTATATCTTTCAAATTAGATAACATTGAATAGAATATTATTCTCTAATATTTATATATATATTTATTTATCAAGCTGAAGCTGAATCTTTTTCTATCTTTCAAATTAGATAACACTGAATATAATATTTTTCTTTAATATTTTATATTTTTTTTATCAAACTAAAGCTGAATCTTTCAAATTAGATAACAGTGAATAGAGTATAATATTTTTCTCTAATATTTATGTATTTATTTTTAATCATTCTTAATTTGAATTTTGTTATATCTTTCAAATTAGATAACATTGAATAGAATATTATTCTCTAATATTTATATATATATTTATTTATCAAGCTGAAGCTGAATCTTTTCTATCTTTCAAATTAGATAACACTGAATATGATATTTATCTTTAATATTTTGTATTTTTTTATCAAACTAAAGCTGAATCTTTCAAATTAGATAACAGTGAATAGAGTATAATATTTTCTCTCTAATATTTATGTATTTATTTTTTATCATTCTTAATTTGAATTTTGTTATATCTTTCAAATTAGATAACATTGAATAGAATATTATTCTCTAATATTTATTTATATATTTATTTATCAAGCTGAAGCTGAATCTTGTTTCTATCTTTTCAAATTAGATAACACTGAATGTAATATTTTTCTTTAATATTTTATTTTTTTATCAAACTAAAGCTGAATCTTTCAAATTAGATAACAGTGAATAGGTATAATATTTTCTCTAATATTTATGTATTTATTTTTTATCATTCTTAATTTGAATTTTGTTATATTTTTCAGATTAGATAACATTGAATAGAAAATTATTCTCTAATATTTATATATATATTTATTTATGAAGCTGTAGCTGAATCTTGTTCTATTTTTCAAATTAGATAACACTGAATAGAATATTTTTCTTTTAATATTTTGTATTTTTTATCAAACTAAAGCTGAATCTTTCAAAATTAGTTAACTGAATATAATATTTTCTCTAATATGACTGATGTATTTATTTTTTTATCTAATTAAAGCTGAATCATGTTATCTTTCAAATTAGATAATATTTTTCTCTAATATTTATTTATTTTAATTTTTTTATCAAACTAAAGCTGAATCTTTCAAATTAGATGACTGAATATAATATTTTTCTCTAATACTGATGTATTTATTTTTTATCAAATTAAAGCTGAATCCTGTTAACTTTCAAATTAGATAATATTTTTCTCTAATATTTATTTATTTTCATTTTTTTTTTTTATCAAACTAAAGCTGAATCAAATTCTATCTTTTAAATTAAATAACAGTGAACATAATATTTTCTGTAATATTTATGTACTTTTTTATCTAGAAAGCTGAATATGTTCTATCTTTCAAATTAGATAACATTGAATATAATATTTTTCTGTGATATTTATGTATGCAAAACTAAAACTGAAACAAGAGTTCAATCTTCCAAATTAGATAACAATGAATATAATATTTTTCTCTAATATTTATGTATTTATTTTTATCAAACTAAAAACCTGATTTCGTGTTGTATATTTCAGTCTTTCAACAAAATCTTGAAATCTTAAAAAAAATGATCAATTATACTTTTAAGAAAAATGGATGCATGATGAGGCTGTGAATCCGTAATCTTTAAGCTTAATCCTGTGCATCCTTAATCTTTAAATATCACAAAATGTTTAATGCTCAACCTTTTTTAAAAAAACATTAAGTTTTTTATTGTAAATTAACTTTATATATTGAAAACTTCAAAACTAATTTCATTTAATTTTTATTGACACTGATTTTTGATATAGATGATTTGCTTCGTTTTTCTGTGTGTGCGTATTCTTCACAAATTATTGTGTGCTTTTCCATGACAACTGATAGCTGCATTTTTTTTCAGATTTTCTTAGAAAAAACTTTGAACCTTATAATATTCAGCCTATTGAATTACAATTTTGCAATTTACATTATTTTTCTAAAATTACTTATAATAAATATTTTGTCAAATTTTATACTACTAATATAGCTAAAAATGGGAGTTTAGTAACATTTTTTTGGAAGGAAAATATTTTTATTTATTTATTTAAAAAAATTTTTTTTTTATTGTTGTTGTCTGATGTTCGCATAAGTTAAAACTTGTTTGATGTTTTTACATTTTTTATAAGGCACAAAAATCTAAATTTAAAAATTCTCGACTTTAAATTTAAATGTATATTGTGTACATTAAATTTACGTAATGTTTTATAGGTAAATATTATTTAAATTTTAGAAATGCAGCCTTTCTAAATAAAGAAAAATATCGATGACGCTTCCTGATTATCAAGATACTAATTATTTACTTTTTTTTTTCTGTTATTCACGTGATACCAAGTAAATATTTATGTAAACTACTAATAAACTGCCAGATAGTAAACAGAGATTATGGATTTTCCAGTAGTTAAGAAGGCTATATCTCTTTGAACCACTTAAAGATAACTCAAAATTTAAACAGCGGTTATCTACTAAGCAAGTACTTAAAAGTGTAAACTTTTCAGATTTTTAGATATGCGTTCACCAACGATATTTTCCAGTTGATAATTTTTAGATGTTTTATATCCTTACTATACAACATTTTACAGGCAAATCAATTTTGTTACAAATATTCATTGATGAACTAACGCCTCAATTCTTATTTCATTTAAAGAACTGTTAGTTGTTTTACGTTCAATATTAATAAAGATATAATATATTAAGATTAATAAAGCTATAATATGATATTCAAATCTATTTCTCGACACTATAAATTTAAGTATATTTTACTAAATTAGATCAAAACAAACATTTGAATGTTTTTTTTTATACTTCAGTATTTATAATAAAAATGTAAAATACTTTATTAGTGCTATACAAATTATAAATAAATCAATAATAATTGTTTTAAAAGGATCGTATATACATTAAAAATTCGCAATTTTTGTATATTTCTTCCATGGAATTTCTAAACAACACTGTATTACCTGTATTTTTGTATAGTATTGATAAATAATTTACTTTTATTCAAATATAATAGAATAAAGAAACATTAAAATATAAAAACCAACAATTGCATATTTTAAAATGGTTTATTTGTTTTTTTATATTGCAATAAATGTCAAGTACTTATTAATGTTATACAATATACAGGTAATTGTTTTTAAAAAAGTATATATGCACAAAAAAATCCGTAAAAATTAGTGTGTATTTTTCCATGAAATGTAAATTTCAAATGATATTTTAGCGAAAAATGTTTATTAGTAAATATTTTTACATATACACTAATATTTGTTTAAAAAAAATATTTGATGTTTGAAAGTTGCAGAAAATGCCCTAGAAATAAATTTTAAGCCAAATTTTAATTTGAATAATCGTTAAAATTTCTGCACAAATTTCAATTTTTTCCTTTCAAGTATCGAAATGTATGAACTAATTATTCTTAAATGAAAGCATATATTTACTTATATGCTTTTTTTGTACCTGTATATTTACTTATATGCTTTTTCCGTATATTTACCTATATGCTTTCCCCGTATATTTATTTATATGCTTTTCACATATATTTAATTATATGCTTTTTACATATATTTAATTAAAAGCATTTATTTAATTATATGTTTTTCCTATTATTATTAAAAAAGATATAATATGATAATAAGATTATAAAGATATATGTGTAATATGTATTTATTTACATGAAAACAACATGTATTTAATTATAATAAAAGGTATATTTATAGATAATTTAATATACTCTTTTGTATAATTATGCTATTATAAAATATTTCTATGATAAAATAGGTTCTTTTGAGAAGAAAACTTTTTAAGCAGAGACGTTTTTTGCTGTGAATGATTTAGTATGATTATAGTGAACTTGTCACAATGCTTAGTTTCTATAATGTTTTTTTTTTTTTTTTTTTTTTTTTTTTTTTTTTTTTTGTCTTTAGATGCCATTTTGATGACTGGAGAGCCTCCATGGCAGAAATGCTGCAGCCTATTCCATTTCACGAAGAGTAAGTTTCAAGTTTGTGACATTTATCTTGGAGAAAAAGTACGGTAAACGTTAGAAAGAGAAAATATTTTCAATACAGTATTCGCTAAAATTCATTTTTAATTACCGAATTTTAATGCATAAAATAAAAATTAAAAAATGGTTCTGAACTGTTTACCTTTGCTATCCCTCTGAAATATCATGAGAACATCTTTTTATCTTTAAATGCCATTATGCTTTAACGTTTAGTTCAAAGATTTATAATAAAGGCTTATGGTTTGGTTTGTCGCTCTACGGTCATTTTCTGCACACTTTAGGCTAATTAGACCTACAGTTTAACGTGGATTACTACTACGCCACACTACTTCACTGCGCCCAGCAAATTTAAGCCCGAGAACATACGATAGAGCGGGTGAGACATTTTGGAAATTTTTCATGGAAACGCCTAACCCGCCCTATCGTGCAGGTGCCCGCCCATGCCCGCTCAAACATCCAAGACACTGACGGGATTCGAACCCGAAGCCTATGGCACCGAACACTGGAGTACTAGCCACTTGGCTATCAGGCCCTTTTTTAACCTATACCAACCAAATAAAGATAGACCATATCCTGCTGTGTGGAAGCAATCAGCACATTTAATAATTTAAAATTTAAAATATGGAATTCTTTACTAATTAGAGAATAACTTCAGAAATTCCTAATGTCTGTAGCTTGTCTTTCTCAAAGAGTTTTTGAAACAATTTTTCCGTATATTTTCTGGTTGATTTAAGATGGTTTATATTGAAAACAAGTAATATAAAAAAAAAAATTTTAAGTCAATTCCTACTTTTTTTTTACTCTATTGCAGAAAGTCCTTTATAAATAATTTTCATTCTTTTTTAAGTTTATCTGGTGCCATCTATTGGTAGATATATGCAACTTAAATCTAAAAAAAAAAAATTAATTAATTAAATTTAATTACTGAATTAATATTTGAAAAAACTGTATTAACATCCAGTGTCATCCACAACAAGTTTAAAAAATGTATTTGAACGTGAGTGAATGAATAAAAAGTATATTATTAACGATTGAAAATTTGAACAAAATATAGATATAGGGAGAGTGGGAGCTAATAGAAGGAATTGAAAAAATCATTTAATCGTAGCAATATTTCTTCCTCGCATTTGATGATCGTAAGAGAATCATTGCCTTTCAATAAAAGACATTTAGTTTATAATTGTGACATTGAAAGGATGATGTCACAATTTTTATTAAACAAAATGTGGCGTAATTAATTACTTTTGAAGGAATAATGATGATGCATTATAATTTAATGTGTTGAAATGTATACTTTTTCTGATTTTTTTTTTTAATGTAAGATTTATTTAAGAGTTATAGGTTTATTTTATTATTTATTATCACCAAATTCTTTTAAATTAATAACTTCATAATATTTGTATTATTTTTATACAAATGAAAGATTTCTTATTGTTAGAATTCAATATAGGATTTGCGTAATAATTAATTAAAAAAGGGATTTTTAGATAGATTACATTCATTAATTTATTCTTTTTAGCCGTAATTTTTAAAATTATTACTAATATGTTTAGAAGAAATACTTTTAGAGTAAAGATCAATGATCTGATATTATGATGCCCTATGTTATTCAATTGAAACCTGAGTTTTGCATAGCAACTTTTTCATATGTTTGTAGTTAATTCGCAAATACGGAAATATTGCATATCTCTCCTCACAAGCCAGGCTTACACACAAAAAGACTCTTTTATGTGTTTGGTGGAGTATTCGCGGGGTCGTTCATTTTGAAGTGCTGAAACCCAGACAAACTGTGAATGCAGACATTTTACTGTGAGCAATTAGATCGAGTAAATCAATCTTTGGGTCTTTATGGCCGAGTGACCAGCGCTGTGGCGATCGGTGTCACAGGTTGCGGATTCGAGTCCCGGCGGTGACATGGATGTTTGTAGGGATTCAGAATCCACTTTAAACCGTAGTTTCCGGTCTAATATGGTTGTAGAGCGTTTGGCGTAGGGCTGAAAACACCCTACCTCGTAAAAAGAAAACATCATCTTAAAATTTGCCACCGGGTGGACGGCCTTGGCCCACCATGGGCCTGTTGCGCCATTGATGATGTTCACTAACTGAGACGAATTTTGAATGAATTATTGCCATGTGCCAAAGAACTTGCATCAATGATGAAATTACAATTATTTAAAAAATAATTTCTAATAAAAAGGTTTAGAATTTGAATAATTAGCAATTTGATTAACCCTTTTTATTTTAATTGAAATTATCATCTAATATATGAATAATTTAAAGAGGAACGTACTTTGATTAGCAATTTCATCAGCCGGAATTTACTTTATAATCAGTTTATCAATACTGCATCCGACAAAATCCATTTCATCAACCCTAAACACACAAAACTGAAGCCGCATTCGCAAACCTGAGGATTATCCTATAGCAATTTCACCCACACCAGAATCATCGACCCAAGCCTATTCCCCAGGCTCAAAGAACAGAAATTCGAACGTCTTCCCCCTTAAAAATTCTCTTAAGTACATCGCTCACACCCCCACGAGATGTTCTCGAGAAATTATTGAGTCGAATTTAATTATGATACCTCTTTGCCCAATGTTGTTTTAATCTCAGAAACGCTCTCGCCACATTTTTAAGAGATCTCTCTACTCTACAAGGAGATCTCTACTCTTCTAAGGAGATCTCAATCCTCTTTTGGTGCAAGTTTCCTCCGCTAATCACTGTGATTCATAAGCAACTTGCCCCTTTACTTGAGGAAATGAGGAATAAATATTCCTCCATCCCTTAGCCCAAAATCTATCCGGGAGTTTTCGGGAAGAGGGTTAATGATTTATTCCAAAAATCAAATTCGGATGTTTAATTAATTTAATATTTTCCGATTAGCAACAGGAAGTTGCACACGAGGAATTCGAGAAACTTTCAAAGATAAAGCTTGTCACTAGACGAGATTTTCCCAAGCAATAATTCAAGTTTGTTTTGGGAAAATATCAGAATTGGTTTTCGTTTTGGCGATATTTGAGATCGTATTTCTCGCCAATCGGCTGCTTTATTCAATTCCTTCAATAAGTTCACACTCTCCCTATATATATCTTGTTCAAATTTTCAATGTTAACACAGTTTTTCAAATATTAATTCAGTAATTAAATATAATCAATTTTATTTTTTAGATTTAAGTTGCATATATCTACCAATAGATGGCGCCATATAAACTTAAAAAAATGAATGAACATTATTTATAAAGGACTTTCTGCAATATAATGAAAAAAATGTAATTGACATTAAATTTTTTTTTTTATATTACTTGTTTAATATTAATGTTTTTTTTTTCTTTTCAAATTAATAAAAAAAAGCATGATAAGGATTATTAAACAATGTCTCTGTACCAAATTTCATTATTTAAATTAAAAAAATTATAACATCTCGAGAATATCGTTGGTATTATAATTAATTGTACAAGTGCGGTTAATCAAAGGGGAAAAAAAAACCTCACAAATATTTGGCAATGTATTCAATAATTAAGCAGGCAATTTTTTGGGATGCCATTTCAATGTGTGGCTGATCATTATCCTCCTGAAAAAAATGTCTTCAAGATATCTTTCTGTACGGTTTCGGTGTTTGAGAAATGAATTTTAGATTCTGATTCTGATTGATTAGCTTTTTGCCTCCAGGGCAGTAAAAATGTTTAGAATAGCAAAAAAATCAAATAGGAAGTTTAATGTGCGTCCAGTTTCGAACAAGTAATATAAAAAAAAGTTTTTTTAAGACAATTCCTACTTTTTTTCACTACATCGCAGAAAGTCCTTTAAAAATAATTGTCATTCATTTTTTTAAGTTTATCCGGCGCCATCTATTGGTAGATACATGCAACTTACATCTAAAAAAAAACTAAAATTAATTAATTCAATTAAATTACTGAATTAAAATTTGAAAAAACTGTATTAACATCCAGTGTCATCACTACATGTTCAAAAGAAAATGCATTTGAACTTGAAAGATTAAAAAATTTTATGAACGATTGAAAATTTGAACAAGATATATACATGTTTAGTGTGAGCTAATAGAAGGAATTGAAAAAAGATGTCGAAGTTTACAATTGACGCAGCGGTTAGTTGTTTTGAGAATGATTTAATTTAATGAAAACATTAGCGATGGTAGTGCAGTTCATATTTTGATGAAATTTGAAATTTATATTGAAGTTTCCTTCTTCAATAGCGCAACATCCTCATAGTGGGCCTAGGCCGTCTGCCTACTGGCAGATTTCGAAACACTTTCGCTTTTTTTAGATGTTTTCTTTTTTCGCGGTAGGTTTGCCAGCCCTACGTTCAAAGCTCTACAATCACATTAGACTAGGTCCTTCAGTTTACAGTGAATTCCGAACTATACTATATGCACCGAACATCAGAGGGAGTTTCCTTACTACTGCCATAAGAAGCAAACATGCTTTATTGAATTATGTTACTGCCATAGGTGTCATGGCTTATTATTAGAGGCTATCCAGTATGCAATGGAATCCCAAACCACCACACCAGATGTGAATGTGTACACCACTTCAAACAATTTGGAAGAAATGAAACGTTCATCATAGAACCCACAAACACACACACAGGTAACATCAGAATCAAAATCGAATAGCCATTCCTAGCTGAAGAAGTACTGTCTCCATTTCACCACAAAACCAATCCCGCTCAACGATGCATCACTCCAAACGGAGGCAAAAGTGGGTGTCTGTCAAAGGCAGCACGATAATTGGTTAAGTTCGGCCCCACATCGCAATGATACGGATAGATTCATGTTCCGCGCAAGTCTAGTAACCTTGTGTAACCTGTGTACGATTGTTAGACAATGTAGTGGCTCTTACGAGCATTGATGGCCGATGATGTTCTTCACAACATCTCCTTACAGTATTGCTGTTGTTGTTTCATATGGCAAAATTGGAACTCAGGTTTATCCTCCATTCACATCAGGCCACTCGCCAAAGTATAATGCAACATTTAATTCAGTATTACACACTACCAAAATATTAAGAACACATACAAACATCATCGTTAAAATTGAAACTTGACGACACCAAAACATTAAAAGCACTTAAAAATCAATCAAGTAAAACCTTATTAAATATATGTACATAAAAGTCTAAAAGGAGTTGTAAACGTTTGCTCAGGACATGGGATCTCTGGCCATCCAATACAACCGGTAAACATCTCTATGTTGGGACGTAGGATCATGGCCCAGACAGATGAGTAAGTGCTGTTTATTCAGATAGGACATGGGCTATTAGTCAATATGCCTATTCTGTTAAGGTGTTCGGACTAGAAGTCGTGTCCTGTTCTCAGTCTGAAGTTAGCCACTGCCTTTTTACATGGCCTGCGACTGAACTCTTTCCAAGCATTCTTGATTTTCTCCCAGAGTCTATGCCTTGATTTAATTGGTAGTTCTGTGTTGTATACCAACATAATACTTTCTCTTCTCTTAAGTAAGAGTCTTTAAACTTATACTTCTTCGTATACTTCTCTTAAGAGTCTAAGAGTCTTTAAACTTATACTTCTTCGTATACTTCTCTTAAGAGTCTTTTAAATCTAAGGGAATGGGGCTCCATTCAATAAATAACTTTGTACCCCTCTTTGTCAATTGGTCTGCTTTTTTTTATTACTATCAATATCTTTACAGTAATGTTTGTCAGTGTGATGGAGGAGATAGTAACTCTTTATCTAATGATATTTGCTTTCCTAGTAGAATAAGGGGCATCTTTGATGATAAACCGTCCTTTTTAGCAGATGAACTGCATACAAAATATCTCTATGGGGTTAGGTTGGATGCATAACAGAACTCTTCAATGGCGTTACATAACGCGCAATTATGTTGCAATTTTATTTATTTTCATATGTGCTTAATATAAACCATCAGGGAAAATTTCGTAGCAATGCGGTGAATCTTATATGAAGTGCTAATTTTTATGTCAATGAATGTATTAATAAAACAAGTAATATAAAAAAAAATTTTAAAGTCAATTCCTACTTTTTTTTTTCACTATATTGCATGAAGTCCTTTATAAATAATTTTCATTCATTTTTTCGGTTTATCTGGCGCATATATTTATTGATAATATATGCAACTTAAATTTAAAACTATAATTAATTAATTTAATTTAATTACTGATTTAATATTTGAAAAAACTGTATTAACATAATATCCACTCAAGTTCAAAAAAAATGTATTTGAACTTGAGTGGATGAATAAAAAGTATTTTATGAACTATTGAAAATTTGAACAAGATATATATAGGCTAATATAAGGAATTGAATAAATAATTTATTGTGTATAACTTTTCTTGTCTTTTTGCGGAGGGGGGAGGGGGCATGGTTAAATGAGTGCACTCAAGAGTTCTTAACATCTAAGGTATAGTACATTCAAATTATCACAGATAGGGATTGCAATATCGGAAAAAGTTCAAGAATGATTTTTAGATCTTACTATTTTTAAAAAAAGCAAACAGGTGTTTTTTTGTTTTATTTACCAGTTTTATTAGAAAATGTAAATATCACAAAAAAATTTGTAACTCATAAATTATAACAGTATAATTCTGTAAAAAAAGTGGGACATCTTATTTATTTAAACAAAAAAATAAATATCACTATTCAAAAACAAATTTTTGAAAAATGATATTAAAAACATAATGCATCGATTGTACTATCATTAAGCCTGGAACGTAATTTTTTGCAAAAATGACCAGCTGTCGAAAACGCTTTTCAGCATCTACGCTAGTGGGTGATACTGTTAGCAATGCGTTATATATTTTTGCCAAGTATTTACCTCTAAATGCCAATTCAAATAAATCTTTTCTCATCGGATTATCTGATATATACCTGATTTCAGTAATGTAATTTGTTTGTTGAATTTTTTTTATTATCGCTAATTCTAATTTTTGTTCAAGAGACAATTAATTTTTACTAAACTTAAGTGTCATTATAATCTTCGATAACTGTACCGAATTCTTCTGAATGTGGATAGGTTCTGAATTCAATAAGAATTTACAGATAAGAATAAGAATTTCACAAATAAGAATTCTTTCACAGATAAGAATTCTTTTCTAGTAAACACCGAAAAATCGGTATTAAAAATTTGTGAATACCACATCTAATTACAAGTACTGCCTTTTATTCGGTATCCGTTTTTATATTAAATCATAGAGTACTTTTGTTTTCATCGCCAGTGAACAAGCGATCAAAAAACGCTTCTGTATTGTGCCTCTGAAGCAATAAGTTGCTGTGTGGTGGATCGGTTAGTTTTTGTTTTCTTCGGACAGATTATGCGGACCCAAACATCTGCTCTGCTTACTTTACTAATCTGCTGAAAATGTTCTTGGATGATCGACCAAGGTTGGTTAAGAGTGTTTGACAGTTCCTCGATTGTCTGACACGGAGTTGTTTCACTTCTGCCCTTAACATGCCATTGTCTAAAGCTGTTGATCTTCCTGATCGGTATGAGATGGAAAGATCGAAATTACCGGATTTGAACTTAGAAAACCATATTTGGCATTTGCGAACATGTAATGCGTTTCGATAAACATCACAAATGTTTTGGTAATAACCGTTGCGTTACCACCCTTGTGAAACTCAAAAAAGCATACAATGCCGGATATTCGATTTGTATTAAACGCCCTGGCCGAAGCCACACGATAACAATGCCGGATATATACCTCTTCTGCTATTTGGCTGGCCATTTCACCATAATTTGCAAAAAAAATAATTATAATAATAATAATTAATATTGTGTTATTTACGATTAAACAAGTCACTCCAATCTTAAAGTACTGAAGTCACTCTAACCCTGAAGCACACAATGAGCTAATAAATGACTAATGAATATCGACAGGAGCAGAAACGACATTACTTTCCGGTCCCACTAATACATTTGTATAAATATGTCTATTAATATTTATTTAAATTGCCCGTAGAGGCATGTTTTTTAATTGATCGATTAATAAATAATGTATTTTTTTTTAGTAACATACACCAAAAAAGGGCATGTTTATAATTGAGTAATAGCATAAAAATGGTAATAAAGTGAAAGAAAAACAACAGTATGTATGCAGAATTAATAAAATGTTATTTTTATATAAAAAATCCTCCCAATAAACATATTATGTTAGAAAGATTGGAAATTGGAACAACTATAAATGAAATAATTAGCAGTGATAATTCAAATAAATAGAGAAAAAAAGCTATGTTTGAGTATAACTTTATTGATATAAATATTAATAGACATATTATTAACTATAGACATTTACAAAATTTTATTTTATTTCTTTCTGGATTATTTAATTTCTGGTATTTTAAATTAAAATGCTTGTTATAATTAATATTTTATGAGTAATGCATTTCGTAAATTTGTGTTTATTTCTTTGGTGAAAAATTTGCATACTACTATTAATTTTTCTTTTTAAAGTTACACGATTGTTTCGATAATCTTTACAGATTTAGGTAGTAGTTTTATAAAAAAAAAAGTTATTATTGAGTGCTTTTAACATTTAATCTGTGTTGCGATACACAATAAATTTATTGAATGTTTTTAACATTTAATCTGTGTTGCGATACCTAATAAATTTATTGAGTGTTTTTAACATTTAAACTTAGTTGCTATACATAATAAATTTATCGAGTGTTTTTATTCAGTATTTTATTTACGTTTCTTTTTCTTTTTCTTTCAGTGCTATATCTTGCAGAAGATTCATGTCGTAAGTATCATATTTTTTAAATATATATATGTATATAATTTTTTATAATATTATTATATAATTAGTAAGATTTTGTAATTAATATTATTATATTATTTGTAATATAAAATAATATAAAAGATAATAATGAAACGCTTTTTTCCTTTGCAGGCCTTTCAAGGAAGTCGTTCGTAGAATAGTAATCGATAGCAGATGCAACGTGCATCAGACTTTAATAAGTGTACGGGAACAGAAGGTTGGATGGTTCAACCTGTACAGCCCGGCACCAGAAAATCTTGTTTGTGATGATGACGGGGATCTCTGGAGCGTTATGGTAATCTAACAAAATTTATATTGCGTTTTATTGCTTTAAATTCAACATATATCTAATATTATTTCATTTGGGGATGACTAGCTAAAATGTGATATCAGTAACTATGTACAGGGTGGTTATAGTTAAAGTGACCCTATTCAGACCCTCTAGAACCTGTTCTGCCTATCGGAGTTTGACGGAATTCGATATATACGTTATATGGACCATGGGAAAAAGATTTCTGCAATAAAAAAATAGTACACCCGAAATAATAGTAATAGTACGGTAAATAGTACACCTTTTATCTAGACTAAACACATACACCGTTATACCAGTACACCATTTTGTCTGTCGTCCTCAATTCACTATGCTAGGATTTTGTTTGAGCTTTCATTATCTACTTGTTTCGATAGTTTTGGCAGACAACACATCCAAGAACTTACAATTTGAAGTTTAATATAATCTAAAACAAATAGTTCTCAAACTTTTTATCCATTTTATCATTATTAAATTCAATAGAAGTTTTCATTTCTAATTCAATTTATTCCAATGTGAGTATTAAATTAATTGCAGTAATTTATTTAATCTACTTTCTATCTGTATGAAGTATATTGTGCTCCACAGTTTGCAAAGATATTTTCATTTACAAAATTGTTAATAAAAAAAGTACTTTATAGAAACGCTATTTTTGTGTTGTATTTTCAGTTGAAGGCTGCTGTCATGCTGCTACAAGAGGCGCAAGTTTTTGCAGACGGTGGTGGTGTACCTGGGACCACTGATGCTGAGAGCGCTGAGGAACGACGAGGCGTGCCAGAAGGCCCTGTGCGCTTTGTTGGAGTTCAATCTTATCGACGACAGAGACATCCAGTTGCAGACCATCACCACACTGCAAAGCACCAACAATGGAAAAAAAAGGCACTACGCCACCCTGTGTGAGAAACAGATGCATCTGAGGCAGGTGGTAAAGTAGCCACCATTCATTTTTAGAGTTCTGCATAATTTTGGTATTTATTTTCACAAAGATTAACACGTTGAAATTCCTGGTTATGAAATCATTCAGCATCAGCAATTGGTTTTGATGGTCACGATTTTATGAAACGTCGATTTTTTGCATTTATACAATAGCTAAGTTTCTTCACTTTCAGAATATGCATATATCCCGGTCAATTCGTAGAGCGTTGCGTGGGCATTGTTACTCCGCGTCCGTGGCTTATCTTCCCACAAAAAAAGTACGTTTCTTCCTTAAGACAAGGGTTGTGTTTGCCAGCTTTTAGAAAGAAAACAAATTGCGTTCTATGCATATATTCAATTTGAAGTTTTATCACCCCAAAAAAAATTTCTTCGCCAAGGGTTTCTGCCCCAACGACGTTCTTACTAAGAGAAAAATTATTATTGTAAAGCAACGACGGATCAAGATCGACAATTAGTACATCACTCTAATTTCAAAGTATCTATTAAATATACAAAATATCCATAAGGTAAAGGTTTTTGGTATGGGGGTAATACAGCATACCAGTTGTCAGGTGGAATTACTCCAACAAGAACTTATTCGCCCAGCAAGGCAAGAAGAAGATAATTGTGATTATTGGCAAGGTTTGTTTTGACTAAATTGACTCTGTGAAATAACCTATTCTAAAATAGAAAATCCACTGGGTTCTGATAATGGCCGGATGATGGAAATTTTTATTGATTACAAAATAACTCTCGAGGAACAACAATAACAAATAGTCATATTTTTGTTGAGCTTCCAAGGTTTGCCTTAAAAACAAAGGGTAACGAAATTCTGAGGAGGAAAGCATTCTCATTCCTTCCAGATCCCTAAATTGACTCGAATGTTCTAAAAAACAGTGACGAGAAGGTGAGAAGACTTAATTTAACACAAATTCCTGCAATGCTATATAGGTATAGTAACAGTCCGAAAGGCGAGAAGACTATATAACACCTGCCATGCTATAGTAGTCCAAAGCTATATCCTACACTTTTAACCACGAAAACAGTGAAGCGCGCAATTACCCATGCGCTACATTTCACCGTTTCCCCCTATATCTTTGATAGAAATTGCATTTTTGTGATACTTCATTTGCAAAAACATTACTTGGAACATTATGAATGTAAAGACCACAGGTTCCATACGACTTGCCGTTGATAAAAATCCAGATTTTGATGAAACATTCAAAGGTAGGACATGATCCAATTCAAGTTTATCATCATATACATTGATCCATTGAATTAACGAAACTATCGTCAACACGGCAAAATTCAGCAACAACATTTTAATGTTTTCTTGTGTACTTTATTAAATTATTTATTATACTTTATTAAATTATTTATTATACTTTATTATTCTTGTATACTTTATTGTACGTGTTCTTGTGTTCTTTAATATGTGTAAAAACATCCATATCATACTCTGGAACATCTATGACGTTATCATTACACATTTCTACTGGAATTAGAAAGAAAAGAATTTTGTACTGGTTATGACAAAATTCTTTTTTAATAGAATTGACAATTGCAAACATTCAGTTTTGATTTTGGTAATACAAGAATCATTATGCACTAAAAACTCTCAATTATTTCTTTAAAAATTTCAATATTTTCTTAATTTAAAACTGAGCTTTAAAATCGTGAATCTTAATAATTTTATTATTTTACTTTATTAGCTGAGTTTCAATAAATTCTTATTTAATGTTTTTTTTAATCTTTGTTAAGAACTTCTTTCTCCAGGGCCTGAATGGCCGAGTGGCTACTGTAAGTACTTTTCTGGCCGCTCGGTATTACAACATTCGGTTCTTTTTTTCTGGAAAAGGATGGATGTTTGTAGTGGTTCGGAATCCACTTTAAACTGTAGGTCTCGGTCTGTTTAGCCCAACGTGTGCACAAATACAGCCTGTGGTCAACACAAGTAAGTTCATCCACAATGATATGTTAACGAATAGCACTGATCCAATCTTAAGATCTCAAAGCATGTTTTTTTATCTCGCTATTAACGTTGGTAAAAGTGAAATTTATTTTCCAGCAAAAAAAGGAGGCCCTAGAAAACTAGTTCTGCCCAACAAATCTACTGTAAGTATATTTTCAAATATTAAATTGTGACTGATCAGGACTTTGTAAATGAAAGTATATAATTCTTTTTCTTGCTGAAAAGGATGCTGATGTGTCTCGTTTGCTTCAAGTAGCGGTTCCTTCGGCGACCTTGAATGTCTTTCCTTAGCTTTTACCCAGGTGACCGGAGCATGCGCAGAAGAACTCATCAAGTTATCATCGCTCAAATACCTCAGCCTGTGGTCAACGCAAGTAAGTCCATTCCCAATAACATGCTAATCAATAGAGCTGATCCAGAATACATTGGAGATTCATTCTTGCTTGAATAGCAACAGAATATAACTCATCAAGTTATCATCGCTCAAATACTTCAGCCTGTGGTCAACGTAAGCAAGTTCATTCACAATAACATGTTAATGAATAGTGCTAATCCAGAAATTTCTGAAGATTCTGTCTCTTAAATAGAAAGAACAGATTGATTCAAACCAAATTGGCAGGATATTCAATCATACTAGAGGGATTACTGCTAACGGGACGGAGGCTACTATAGAGAAGAAGTCATAGGAAAAATAAAACAGAGATAAGGCGATATTCAAAGTGAACACATTTAGTCTATATTGGTTTTGGACAACGACAGATAACGATGTTGGACAGGATACAATTCATAGAAGGAGGTATTTTTCAATTGTTGGACGATCTGATTTTAGTTATGGAGTTAGCTTTCTGAGCAACTAATTGGTTAGGCATATAAATAGTCTTCATTTAATCATCTTTCGGCCCTTTTTTTCCTACGTCGGTGCGGAGGCCATATCGGCCATGACCCCTCTGACAGCCTAATAAAACCCATCCCTGTTATAAAAGTTGTCGGGAGAACAGTTTATAAAAGGGAGTGCAGAGCAGCTCGTCAAATGTCTAAAACCTATAAAAGTGCCTGAAGAACACAGGACACAGTCAGGATTATTGGATGATATGGTAAAAGTGTCCTTGTAAAAGTCAGGTCCAGCCAAAAGTTTAAAATTTGCAGTAAAAGCCGAGTGAGGAAGGTACATGGGGAGGGGAAGGGCAATAATGAACTCAGACATTATCCGTCGTAACTTCAATGCTGTAATTTCGTCTTATCATGTTCACACATGATAAGTTGAAATTAAGCAGATTTCAAAATAATTTATTAATTATATCCTTTCGTGATTCCTATAAATAATTATATTATTTGGTGCTTCCTTCTGAAAATTAAGAACAATTATAAGTTTAAAAATATCAGAAGACTAAAGATATATAACGATATAAATAAAATATAAATTGCTTCCTTACTTACAATTTCAGTTACTTCATTCAATTTATTCTGAGACACCAACAAATTGCTTTCTGAAGGAACCCATTTGGCACCCATTTGGGCACAAATCCAACTCCTTCTGTTTTTGTAGACAAATATTTGGATTTTCTGAACTCCTTCAGTGCAAACTGCTGCTACTTCAAATGCCGACTTCAAATGCAAAAATGTGATATTTAAAATATCTAAAAAAGGAAATAAATTTTACAATTATTTGAAGATGAGAATATTTAAATTAATTATTATTAATAATATATTTATATTGAATGCAATACGATTTCAAATCTGAAGTAAAGAATTTTTGTACCATGCATAAATAATAATGATGACGTGAGAAGAAAACAGAGAATTTCTTTACCAGTTTTATCTATATTACAATGTAGTAAATGTTTGAATTATTTCTTATTTTAAAATGTTTTAAAAATCATGAAATTACTTGTCAGTTTTAATGTTTCACTGAACTCCGGCATTTTATGTAAATTAATGTGTGTCTTCAAATTATCTGAGAAAAAAATGAAAGGCAGGTAGAGGGACTGAAATAAGCATATTTTTATAATGGAATGTGGGTGTATAAATAATATGTGGATGTGATGGCATGTAAGGAAGATATGAACAATAGGTAATTTAGAAAGAAGGATAAATGAAAAGAAGCAAACATTTTATAATAGATGTTTGAAAGAGAAACGACCAACACTATTCCAAGATTGACAGTGGCAGTCTAGGTTTACACACATTTCTACAAGATAAATTGGCTGAAATTTTTTTTCCATGTGTCTTCAGTTGTATGCAAACGAATTTGGTTCCAGCATGATGGAACCTCAGTTCATATCAGCAGGAACATCAAAAAATTACTTTTATTCTAACTATTCCCTCATTGAATTAGGGTGGACTCTGCATGGATTTCTTCATATGTGGCTATATCTAGTGGTCTTTAAAACCTAATGGCTATATCTAGTGGCCACAACATGATCTGAGAAATTTCCGTTGAGTTCGAATAAAATCTAGTGGCCAGATTGCCAGTTGCTGTTGAAAAGTCTAATGGTTATATCTAGTGGTCACATCATGATATAAGAAATTTTCGTTATTTCGAAGAAGATCTAGTGGCCAGATTATCAGTTGCTGTTGGAAATGTATGTGAATTTTTGACAGTTTAGGTAATTTGCATCAATCCACGCATTGTCTCTGAAAATCATGAATTGGGGATAATAGCTCTTTTAAGACCTATTGCAAAAAGTTAAATCATTAAATTTTTTTTTTATTTACTTCATCTGCCTTTCTCACCTATTGTTCATATCTTCCCTACGTGCTATAACTTACACGTGGCAATTCCACATTGTATAACAAATCTGATTATTTCGGGGCCTTCTATCTGCTTTTACAGTTTTGACAGTCACCCTGTATAATTAATCCATTCATAGAGTCAGACTATGCCAGAAATGTTTTAAATTAAAGACATGGAAATGATTATTGAGTATAGTACACATAATGTAGATGTATTTTTATATAATTGAAATTCTTGATGTTTTTAATCGCCTTATTAGTAACATGTTACTTGTGTCTTTAACTGTGCATAAATGAATTTTGTTCCACCATGATGGAACCTCAGCTCACTTCATCAGTAACATCAAAAATTGAATGGCACTCATTGAATCAAGATGAAAAATGCTCCTTGATCACTATAATCATCAGATTTGATGTGCAAGGGGGGGATTATATGGGGAAGTTAAAATGTAATGAGTATAGGATACATAATTATTGAATATAGGATATATAATCTAGATGTATTGCTTTATATAATTGATAGTCTTGATACTTTTAATTGAATTATTAGTAATGTATTACTTGTTCTACAGTTTGATGACCACGGACTTCGCCTCCTGTCCGAGCATCTTCCAAACCTACAAACGCTCGACCTCTGTGAGACTAGGGTCACTGATAGTGGAGTCACCACTCTCACAGGTAAAACGAAACATACACTTATTTGTATATTTAATCATAGCTTAATACATAAATCATGTTTCTCACCTTAAATTAGTTCAAGATCTGCAGTCGAATACTCTCTCCTATTAGAACAATTATGAAATGTTAAAATCTAGACGATTCGGTGTATGTGGTTATACAAATGTGATAAAACTTCGAACACCAAACTTCAGATAGTTAATTTTCAAAAAGTTCATCTTCCTTTTTTTCTGTTATAATTAGTAGAAAATGTCTGATGGCATTTAGATACAATATACTTCATGTTCTTCTAATTAAATGTGTATTTTCAACTACAAAATTAAATATATATTTTCAACTGCTTTCTTTGTGATAATACAAAGCTTGAGCAAATGTGTGCAGATACATTTTGTGTGGCTAAAGAAATACAATGATTTTTAATTTTTGAACTTATCATTTGAGGAAAAATAAAAATTCTAGTTTTTTTTACTGAAGTATATTAAAAATTTCAAAAAGAGATATAGATTAACTACAGACATCATCATCGTAATTATATATATATATATATATATATATATATATATAGATGATAGATAATTTGTTCATCTCAATTTAGAAATTAAAGTTATTTTAATAATTTAACAACTAAATAAGTTGTATTTAATTGTTTACATATATATTTTAAATTGAGCAAAAAAAATGAATATATATGTATATGTAAAAAATAAATATAAGTATATATTTTCGAAATATATACTTATTTAATTGTTCTCGTAAAAGAAAATACTTTTTTTAATTCAATTTCCTTTATCACCTCATTATAATTTTTTTTAAATTTGTACCCTTTTGTTTTTATCTATACAGAACTAATTCAATTATTTTCCTCGAAAATTTTTATTTTCAATATAAGATTGAAGTTGAACTAATTTCTGCTTCTAGCATTTAAAAATTACATCATTTTAAACACTATTAAATTTTTATTTTGCTTCGAAATATTATTCAATTTTACTTTTTTTTTAAGAATTTTGTGGCCTTAGCCTTTATATAGCTATATTATTTAATTTTTGTATATTTATATTTGAAATTGAAAGACCTTGAAAATAACATGAAGACAAAAGAATTCGTGTTAGACGCATAGACAAATAATTCATGTTACTTGAATTAGTTTTCTTAAACTGCTTTGAATTTTCTGTCTACAACTCGTTACAAATCTTATGAAGAAAATTTTTTAAATTTATTTTATTCTGTAATTCTCAAGTTACTTTATCTCGATAATTTAAAAGTACTATAATATTATATTATTATTATTGATATTGAACTTATAAGAGTCCTATACACTGAAGTGACAAAAGTCATGGGATACCTCTTAATATCGTGTCGGCCCTCCTTTCGCCCGGCGAAGTGCAGCAACTCGACGTGGCATGGACTCAACAAAGTCGTTGGAAGTCTTCTGCAGGAATATTGAGCCATGCTGTCTCGATAGACGTCCATAATTGTGAAAGCATTGATGGTGCAGAAATTTTGGGCACGAACAGACCTCTCGATGATGTCCCATAAATGCTCGATGGGATTCATGTCGGGCGATCTAGGTGGCCAGATCATTCGTTGGAATTTCCAGAATGTTCTTCAAACCAATCGCGAACAGTTGTGGCCCGGTGACATGGCGCATGTCATCCATAAAAATCCCATCGTTGTTTGGGTACATGAAGTCCATGAATGGCTGCAAGTGATCTCAAGTAGCTGAACATTTCCAGTCAATGTTCGGTCCAGTCGCACCAGTCGCCATGAAAAAAACAGCCCACACCATTACGGAGCCAACACCAGCTTGAACTTGCCTTGCTGACAGTTTGGGTCCATGGCTTCGTGGGGTCTGCGCCACACTCGAACCCTACCATCAGCTCTTACCAACTGAAATCGTGACTCATCGGACCAGGCCACGGTTTTCCATTCTTCTAGGGACCAACCGATATGCTCACGAGCCCACGAGAGTCGCTGCAAGCGATGTCGTTCTGTCAGTCAAAGGCACTCTAGTCGGTCTTCTGCTGGAATAGCCCAAAGAAAACCAAATTTCTCCGCACAGTTCTAACAGACAAGTCCCTTGTACGTCCCACATTGATTTCTGCGGTTATTTGACACAGTGTTGCTTGTCTGTTAGAATTTACGACTCTTTGCAGACGTCGCCGGTCTCGGTCGTTAAGTGCAGGCGGTCGACCACTGCGCTGTCCATGGTGGGATGTTATGCCTGAAATTTCATACTCTCGGCACACTCTTGACACAGCGGATCTGGGAATGTTGAATTCCTAACGATTTCCGAAATGGCATGACCCAATGTGTCTAGCTCAACTAACATTCCGCGTTCAAAGTCTGTTAATTCCCGTCGTGCGGTCATCATCACGTCATAACCTCTTCACATGAATAATTTGAACAGAAATGAAAGCTCTGCGAAAGCACTGCGCATTTATACCTGTTCTACGCGATGCTACTGCCATCTGAAAATTTGCATATTGCTATCCCATGACTTTTGTCACTTCAGTGTATTATTGATATTGAACTTAAAAATCTTCACTACAGCATGTAATAATATTTGATCGTTTTCTACAAACAGAAATGAAGAGCTTAAGAAAGCTGAATCTAAACAGCACAAAACTGCTCCCCGAAACATTTGAATATTTAAAGGTAAGAACCTTTTACCTCATTTTAATAAAATATTATGTTGTTTTTGTTGGCATTAGTCTTTATTTCTTTTTTATCGTTACTCAAATTTTATTTCAGAATCATGCATTATTTTTCTTTTGTTTCTATTTAATAAAATCGAGGACATGATTTTTTTTTAAATTTGTTTTTATTTTGTATTTGTAAAGGTAAATAATACTTATAAAAACTATAAATGTAGGCATATCAAACATTGCAAGTACCTAGTGTCTAGATTTTATGTGGCAAGTGGTTATTATTTAGATAAGAGGGTACTACTATACGTAGCTAATTAAAATAAAGATTAAAAATAGCTAATGTCTTTGATGATGAAAAAAATGGCGGTGGCTATTATTTAAATATTGGCTATTAACTAATTTATAGATTACTACTGTCTAGAATAGTGGTAGTCAATCTGGTCCCTACCGCCCACTAGTAGGCGTTCAGTTTTCATGGTGAGAGGTAGTAATTTTGTCGGTTATTGGAGCACTTATCTTTTTTTTTTTTAAATTTAATTGATTTTTTAAAAATGTTAAAATGGAATAATTTTTAGTATTGGTTAAAAATGCCTGTCTTATCCAAATATGTGGAATATAATATTCAGTATATTGATACCTTTTCCTACTTTATATCTTGTGGAATCCATTTTTAGTGCTGTTAATGATAATATAACCAAAAAAAAAAAACCGCCTGAATATTTCCAAAAGAGGCCTGTGTTTGTTCCTTATAAAAAATTGTACCAGATATTCAGTATTTAGATTCACAGCATCAG